>JAPEVG010000308.1:0-42646 GCA_029747595.1 Trametes cubensis | reverse complement strand
ATACGGCGGGCACCAAGCAAGGAAAGGGTATGGACAGTAATGAACGTGGGGAACAAGGGAATGACCAGGTGGAGGGATGCTGCGTCGAAGTAGACCTCTAGAGTGGTGGGCGCAGACGCTCTGAGAGGCTATAGCAAATGGGGGCGCGGCGGTGCTGTTTCAATCGGAACAGATGAGATCTTTGTGACTGCGATGACTAGCCGGCGATGGCGCCGCCAAACAGATGCAGGAGACGGAGAGGGACTCACCGTGAGCGAATCAAGGACGTTTGTCTGGGCTTTTGAGGAAGAGGAGGGAGGGTATGGGAGCGCTGGCCGACTGAGGTGGCAGAGGGCGCAGGACAAGGAGGAGAGGGAGGGACAGAGAGGAAGACTCAAGAGGCTGTTGAGAACGGAAGCCACACCCAGGCACCCTTTTCCCCAAATGTGATCGACGCCCTGGCCTAGAACTGCCGCCGGCTCGGTCGATGTGTGCGTGTGTGTAACATCCCGCTTCCTCTGATGGTCGCCCCCGCCAGCCAATCGTCGCCCGCCTTTCCATCTCTTCACCTCGTCATAGGCGGTCATTTGTCTCTGCTCGACCTCAGTCCTTTGCTTAGCATCAGGTGCCCCTGGTCTTCGCGATGGCTAGAATGTTGTCGAATAGACTTCTCAAGACACAAGTCGCACCAAAAGGAGACTCACCCATGCTGCAGGCTCACCGCTGCCAGACTACCATCCGAGCGGAATTGCTCTCGAACTTCGCCTTCTGGACTATCTCAAGAGGCATGAGCATGAACACGAAGGTTGACTGTCTTAGACAGACTAGGATGGATATATGCTTGCCCGATGCATACGCCTATCTTGACATACTGACACTAAGATTTGCACGGCATGAGACACGAACTTCCACTTGTCGAGGCAGAGCCTTTGCGATTACAGAATACGACACACGATGATTGTGCATGATGCAGAAAATATGGCCCGTTAGGTACAGCTAGCTGCTAGAGTGAGTGAAACTGTGAAAGAGTCGCGACATTGAACGCAGTATTTTCGGTACCACATTGGGAACTGAACTCTGAAGGGCACTCTACGGCCATACACAGCGGAGTACCGTCTTCCTCAACGCATTAATGGGGTAGTGGTAACCTGGGTCGTTGCCATCGACCCGCCGGGGGTTCGATTCCCCCTTAATGCAACGCCAACTTTTTTGGGTCCGCCACTACGAGTACCATCGAGCGAGGGAGGCAATGACGTTCGTATGAGTGAACATGTGGTGACTGAGCGTCATAAAATACTTCTGGCAGCGCCGATGATTTTGACCTCAAATACATACAGAGCCCGTGAACATTGAAGAAGTCAGAAGAACTTCAAGAAGATTGCTGTGCGCAGTCTTCGAGCCCGAGGTTCCCGAGATGGCCTCCGGTGCACAGCGGACATTCACGTGGCCCCAGCCAAGATTAAGCAGAAAGTCTGTAGAGAGCCTTCTCATTTCATGCATCGTCCAATAGTGCCAGAACTCTTGTTTCGATTGCGCGCGTGCTGTCCGTGTCCGTCCGCAGCAGCCTGGCGTGCGAGGCTGCAACGGCCAATGCGGCGTGCGCTGACTTGTGCCTTCCATAAACAGACGGCGGTGACACAGGCGGGAGATGCCGCGGCGCAGTTGACGCAAGTAAGGGAGGCGGAGCGAGCCTGAACGGTCCCACAGCATTCCTTTTCTTATCCCTTCGGTGTGAGCGTAGCAGGCCTACCCTCGAGTCTCTCTCCCCCTCTCGCCAAAGTACTTCACTCGTCGTCTAATCCTCTCAAATACCCTCGGTCTTTCTCCCCATACCAACGCACCGGATTCCTTCTTCGTTCGAAACCAAGACCCATCAATCTAGCAATGCCTCATCTTCGTGTTCTCGCCGGCCCATCGACGTCCGAACAAGACCTCGTACCACTCAGGGTGAACTCGGGCGTGCCCGTGAAGATCTCCTCGGACGCCTTCGAGGGCCAGGTCGCGGTGTTCATCAAGGGTCTCGCCGACGCGGAAGGCGGGATAGAGGACAGTGACTATTTCCGCAAGCGGAGCGGCGTCACTTGGAGTATCCAGGTACAAGGTTCGTACAGCTTCCGCCAACATCCAGCTTTCGTCATGTTAGCCCCTCTGCCTACGCCGAGAACGAGAATACTTACGCTATGTCTCTATGATCACCGCTGGGGCGCCCGTGCTGACGCCGTTTGTATGCAGGCAGGTTCCTTCGAGAATACAATGCGGATGAGCTCCTCTTTGGAAATATCTTCGAGAGACCCTTCAAGTTGCCTTGGGGCTTCAGCGCTGCACTCAAGTTCATGAAGTGCGCTCTATCTGCAATGTAGCACTCCAGGTCCTGTTGCTGACCTTGTGTGCGTCTCACAGCTTCATAGATCCCACTCTAGAGCACGACCTAGCGTCGCGCACAAAGCCCTGGGCGCTCTCTCCGCTAGTCGCAACGATGCCTTATTTGAGACACCAGGATACCTCGCGAGGCGCCCCCGCCCCTCCGTTTCCCGCGAAGAATCCTATAACGGACGACGTATCTCAGCTGCGTACGACCCGCAACGCCAGTGGGAGCCCCACACTCAGCGGCGGGAAGCTGAAGAGCAGCCCGTCCAAGCGCCGAGCGTACTTCGCCAACGCGCTCCGCAGACAGGAAGTCGTATTTGGCCCAGACGTACGGTTCCCAATCTACCAATCTACGACTATCCCCGCCGTTGCTGACTGATATCGTCTGCATCAGGATGTGGTCACCACCGACTTCTGCTACGACTTCCTGCAATTTAGCCACGACGGCATCTCGCTGCGCCTCCCGGGCGGCATCTCCATCGACGTGATGAAGTACTGGGACGGCCAGCCTGTGCGCTTCGTGTGCTGCGAGCGCGCGAGACCGGGCGACGGGGCGCCCTGGGGGCGGGTCCTCTGGTGCGTGGTGATCGAGCCCGCCGAGGGCGACTTGATCCCTGTGCAGGAGAAGGTCGTCGTGAGCAGGAGCGACGTTGATTGATTGACAATGACAACGACGTACCGGAGGCGTCGGGCACGCGCGCGCGATCATGTGAGTCTCGGACAGCCGTGTAGGATAGCTGATGTTTGCCTGGATTGGATAGCGGTCGGACGTGTAACACGCACACACTCGAGGATTGGTTTTGTATGTAGCATAGAGCGCCCTGTTTGTCTCTTCGTTCATTGTCCGCAGGCTGCAGGTCGGGTCGTAATATTAGAGATATTGGGCGTTTCGCGAGCCACAGATGCGTCCTTACGTCCCCGTGTGACCGATGGGCAGCGATGAGAGTCGAACAGCGTCTCCTGGCATGGGAGAAGATCTGTCAAAACGGCACGCCTACCGTCAAGCGGGACTGCAGGTGAGCAGCCTATATGCCTATATAGGCCGATAATTGCGCGGAGTGACGGTCTTTACAGGGCGGCTAGTGTTTGCACGCTCGGAGATCTGCCAGTCCGTCTGTGGATGGACTCGTGACGCTCGAGCATCGAGAAGATGGCCTGACGCGCGCAGCGTGCTTAAAGGCGCATGTAGTCCGCCTCGGTGTGGGGAAAGAACGTCCCTGACCTCGTATCGCCTCGATCTCTTTCACCACAGCTCGTCTCTACTACTATAGTAGGAACGCTCAAGTTACCACAAGTTCTATCATGCTGCACCGCGGGCTCGAGGTTTGGATAGCATACACCAATGGAGAACGGATCCCTGAATACGAGGTGCAAGTCGATGCGGAGGATAAGCGGAAGATGACCTGCACAATCCCCAGCGACGCCGGAAAGGCAAGCAGGAGTACCTCCGCAGCTCACGCATCGTTGGCTGACCTGTCTGTGTTCATCTGCTTGGTTGACAGAGGTTCATGGTCTGCTGGCAGTACCACAGCGGCGAGCACCGAGTGGGCATCTCAACGAGGGTCGACGGCGTGCGCGTAGGGAGCAACGCATGTTCCCCAGGACAAAAGGGCAAGCGGGTCGGCGTGCGGACGGTGTCCGCAGATACCTACCAGATGTTCCAATTCGCAACGGTGTTCACAATGGGTAGCTATCATATCCCTCCCTCCCTCTCCCTCCCTCCATCCCCCTCCGCTTGTCTTCCCCGTCATAGAGCTAGATTTGACCGTTGCCTGATCCCTCCAGACACGGAAGGCGAAGCGTTCCTGGGTGCACGCCCGGCGGCCCATCGGCGCCCCGAGAAGCTCGGTACCATTCAGCTACGGGTGCATCACGTCCAGCCGGTGCTCGGGCCCTCGCTGCCCTTCCGCCCGCACGCAGTGAACCTGGGGGGCGTAGTGGCGTCAGCGCCAGACGACGACAAAGACAAGACGGAGAAGTTTGCGACGTTCGACAGGCACTGTGTGAGGTGGGTCCGTTTGTGCCTAGAGCCGACATGCGAGGAGCATGACCTGATGCGTGCGACAATGCATGATATAGGCTCGGCAAGGGGCTGAAACGCGCGAAAGCGCAGGTGGACATACCCCAGGCGTCCGCGTTGGATAAGAACGCGGGCCCTTTTGCTACCTTCGTCTTCCGGTACAGACCTACAGGCAAGTCACCCGTCAAAATGCTAAGGGAAGACTTGTGTTAACTGTTTGTCTGTTTCCATCAGCCGCCCTGCAGGCGGATGGAATCATGCCCCTTTCCGAGGCGAAGAACCTGGCAGACGAAGATAGTTCAGACGATGACGAGGACGAGTACGACGAAGTCGACAACGTGAGCCCCGCCTCGTGCACTGAGATCCGAATGTCGTTGCTCATGCAAACGTCTTGCAGGTTAATAATAGTAGTCGAAGTCGGTTCGCAAAGTACAACTTCGCGGCGTTGGCGAAGGCATGCCTCAGGCGTGCAAAACGAGGCAGCACCGACGCCAGGCAGTCGTGGTCAGGCTCTGAGCGCTATTAATGAGGCGACATGGCCTCGGTGCGCCATGATAGATTGTACTATGCGTGTGATATCACACAGTTCTAGGAGCCTGATATGTGCTTCGATGTACGATGTACGATGTATTACTACGCAGGCCGAGCGTCTGATACCCCTTCTTCTCCTTCTCCTTCTTCTGCAATGAGTTTGATGTCCTCCTGCCTAGTTCCTGCCCATCGCTCATGCGAGATGGTCACCCGGGTCCCCCCAACACACTTTGCATCTTTTGCTTTTCTTACATAGTTCGAACATGTACAATTAGTCGCACGGTGGATGCACCTGATCATGACATCAGTTTGTGCATGTCTTCAAGTATATGCACACACTACAAACATTCTCCCAAGGGGCGGTGCACCGGTACCATCAGCTGTACTTACCACCGCTCGGTCCCATCCAGATACCCTTGAGGGCGCTTCAGCATGACATAAGTGCATACGCAGACACGAGACCACGGATCTTAAACACGCGGCCTGTGCACCAACACTTCCGCAGAGAGAGAAAATAGCCCACCGTGAGGTTGGAGATGATGGTGTTGCGGTGTGGAGCTATTCGAGGAGGGCGGTGGGTGCTGGTGGGCACCCGGCATTTTGATGAACCTCTGTTGATGTCAAGGAACGTCTCTCGAGAGGAGAACTCGTGTATGACTACGGTTAGTTGTAGACAAGCACATCGCGCGCGATACACACTGTGACGTAGGCAAGTACTATGTAGTGCTCTAGTACTTTACTTACTTACACAAATAAATACTAGAGGCTTCGGGGATGAGCGAATTGACTTACACGAGTGATCGAGGACTCAAAGAGCGGTGATTTGTCAGGGAAAAGTCTAGACTGTGAAAGTTTGCTAGCCCGAAACATCATGTGCGCCTACAACTTATTACATACATCGGCGCCTTGTAGCAGCGCTATGGTGGCGGGATAAACGTCATCTGCAATGCCGCCGGTCGGAGTTGGATTTGATTACAAACCGTATACAGTCGTTAAAAGGTGCCCTAAAGACGGTTACAGACCCAGCGAAGGAGCTCGACGCTTATTTTAGATCGACGTCAGAACGCGTGCGGCTGGACCGGGCTGGCATATCGGAATCCCATGCTCCCCCGCTTTTTCGAGTACTACTATCCTCCCGTCTTGCGACGATACTCAACGCCTCTGTGTGCCGCCATATCACCATAAGGTCACAACCTTCGCATGCCAAGTATCAACGGGACCACAACGGAGACGCAAGAGGCCCGACCTCAGCTACTGGCAAGTATCTATCTCCGGCGTCGCAAAGAAGTTCTCACAGACAACTTGCAGATTCGGACGAGCCAGTTTCTCAAGAAGGTCTCTCGTTTTCGACGGAAGAGCGAGGCCAGACGGGATACGGCATGCGAGAGCGCAAGGTCTGCGCGGTCGATGGACCTCGGGCACAAGGCGCTCTCCAAAGTTGAAGTGCGCGCCCACCACCAGTCTTTCGACCAGGAGAGGGACTCCGAAGGGTCATCTCCTGACCATTCGTCTCTGAGGAGCCCACAAACGGGTTCTTTACCGATTCTCCACCCTGCCCCCGCACGGGAGATCGACGGTCTACCTCCTGCATCCGACCCTCTCCCTTCGATGGTCCCCTCCGCCATCAACGCCCGAGCACAAACGCTTCCCTCTCGCAGTGTAACGATAGCGCGCGAAAGCACGCCTCAGTCGAACAGCGTCGATGCACCGACGCGCAGAGCTCTGGCACCGAGACTCGCAACGCTTCCGCCCCCGATGATGGCTGGATACAACGCGGAAGGGCGAGCACGACTAACGCCCTCCTTGGTCACCCGACAACCGCCAATGCCTCTTCTCAACTTGCCTACCCTTCCCCCGCCTACGCCTTCCCAGCCGGCGCGCTCCGGCAGGCCGACGGCCCCTCTGCGGAGTATCCCGGCCTTGCCCATGCGGGGACCGAGCGATGCGGACCAGGATGCAGACCATGAGAACGCCAGCCTCGAGGACGAAGAGGAGGAGGAGGAATGCGAAGATAACGCTGAAGGCGCTAGTGCAGAGAGCCAGGCTCAGGACGGAGATTCGGGGGAGAGCGGGGACGAGGATGAGCAGGATGACTACTTCGAAACGTCTCCCCGGCACCCTCAAACGACGGAGGCAAAGTCTCCTCGCCTTGGCCCCTTGCCGGCGATCGACACTTCGCGCTTCAGCGTCTCTTTTGCGGACGCTGAGAGCTCGCGCAGCCAGTCCACTCCTCATGCCCAAGCTGGCCCTTCCGTCGTCGACTACTTCACGTCGAAGTCGCCAGA
This sequence comes from Trametes cubensis, assembly GCA_029747595.1. Taxonomy (NCBI): domain Eukaryota; kingdom Fungi; phylum Basidiomycota; class Agaricomycetes; order Polyporales; family Polyporaceae; genus Trametes; species Trametes cubensis. Next base: position 35,464 of record JAPEVG010000308.1, on the reverse strand, counting down.
GCCGATCTTCTCACCTATGCGCACGCCCCGGCCTGCGGACTACCAGCCGCCAAACGGCAAGGGCCGCGCGCAAGATGCGCCGTCGCATCGTGTGCCACAGCCTACCATTGTTCCTATGCCTTCTACGCCTGGCTCCCCGCGGCCTGGAATCTACCACCATGGTTCGAGGAGCATGGTCGACCTCCTCTCGATGTCGCGCAAGGAGAAAGACAAGGTCATCTCCCCCAAGCTCGGTCGCGCGCTTTCCCCTCCTAAGCCTTCGCAGACACCCATTGTGGAGGGACAGCCGACACCTGTCGAGGAGCCTCGCCCTGCGCCTGAACCGGAGTCGCCCGACGACGTCATCACCTCGCCCCTGCTGCGCCGGAGACGTTCGTTACCTGTGTACGAGCCATCGTCGGACCCGCCGCCGTACCCCGATCCCCAATTCCAGCGCCGCCATCAGCAACCGCCGATACAACCGCGCGAAGAGGAGGGCAAAGAAGAGCTGCCTCCTTACTCGAACGCGATATATCTGACAGGCGTCATGCCACGCAAGATGGAGTTCACCCAGCCTGGCGTGCAGGCGCGAGATCGCAAGTGGCGGCGCGTGTACTGCGTGCTCGAGGGCACGATGTTCCGCGTGTACAAGGCGCCTCCCGCGGCGTCGACTGTGAGCGCGATCGAGCAGTGGTGGGAGAACAAGGTCGGCGTGGGCGACATTACGAACTCGGACGCGAGTGCCGTCACGACGTCTGGCATCCGTGTCAGCGGGGTCAGGGAGCGCCCGAGAGAGGAACAGGCCTCGGAGCGCCCACCGAAGATCGTCGAGGAGTCTGCGGATGTGCAAAGTCAGGCCTCATCGTCTGCGAATGGTAACGTCCCGGAGACGAGCACGTCCCGTGGATCGTCGTCATCACCCACGCAACCGACGACGCGGTCGCGCCTCAACCTCGGCGCGCGGTTGCTTCATCGGCAGCGGTCTAGGAGCACCAGCCGGCTCGGGACCAGCTCGAACAACAATTCCAGCTCGCGCTTGAGCATGGACTCGCGGCCTGGTGCTGCGTCGTCGCAAAGCCAGATATATGGACGCCGCTCTATGGACGCGTTAGGGTCGCCGTCACGAACGTCAAACGTGTCCTCTGGTAGCGGATATCTGACGTCGTCGACTGCGCAAACGACCCCCGCGCACACATCCACGATGTCCTCGAACTCTTCCAGCGAAGGCACGTCTCTGTTTTCGCGCAGCCGCTTCCTGTCGCACACGCCCTTGGGCGATCACCACCACCATCATCACGGCCATAGAGACAAGGAGAAGGAAGCGACGCCGTACGTACCGGACGAGAAGGACCTGATCCGGAAATATACGCTGCAGCACGCAGAAAGCGGGCTGGCGAGCGATTATACGAAGCGGAAGAACGTGATACGGGTCCGTATGGAGGGCGAGCAGTTCTTGTTGCAGGCGAAGAACGTCGCGGCAGTCATCGACTGGATAGAGGTGCGTTGCGGCATCTGGCATCGTCGTATTGAGCGCCGCGCCTAACCATGCTGGGTATATGCGCAGGGCATACAAATGGGCACGAATGTCGCCCTGGACCTCGACGAGCGTCCGATGCCGCGGGGCCCTATATTCCCAAGGTCAGTTCCCATTGGTGGAGTCTTTAAGTGCCGTTTATTAATTGCATGATCAGACGTAGACGGAGACGCGTGCGACGTCCTGAACCTGCAACCGCCGCGGCGACATCGTCATGAAACTGCAAGAGACTTATGCGACCATTACGCCCCTTTCATGCACGCTTCGTATGTACAGGCTTTTGCGCCCTTGGACCTTGAACGACCTCGGATGTACTTTTGGCTTGCTTGCTTTGTAGAACAGCATAACGCTTTGCTGTCCCCTTGTGCGCAGCTCCATTTGGATTCAGTATTGTGCTCATCTAGTACAGTTATACCCGCATATACACACTCTCTTCACGCCCGTTGCTTGTTGTACCTACCTATATTACTTGTACCACACAATATGTAATGCTACCGCTGTATGGCTACTGCTGCTGCGTGTGAGCAATATGTTCTGGGCCGGCTGAGAGGACGCATTGTATATGTTTTTCGAGAGTGTTTTGTGTGAGAGACCTGGGGCTGGACCAAATCCGATTGAGAGACAGCTGAGGCGTTGAAAGCCCGCTCGGACTCCGCTCTAGAATGGTGGCGCGCGGTCCACGAGGGCAAGAGAGCTGAGCATCACCCGACGCTCGTTATCTTCCGCCGCCGCGTCCTCCAATTTTCTCGCCGTCTGTCCCATCCGGCGCACATCGCTCAGTACGACAAGCAACCGAGACAGTGTCCAGCGCACCCCCCGAGCCCTCGGCGGTGTCGCAGTCCCCGAAAATCGCCCGCTGACAAGCGTCTAATCGTCCTTGTTCTCCCGCATTCCCGAACCTCACGACCCCCGCCCGCACCTCACGACCAACGCCCACGAACAACCTTTCCCCGCGCTGCAGACATGGCGGACACGACGACGGAGATAGATCTCGACTCAGTCATCGACCGGCTCCTTGAAGGTGAGCCCCTCCCAACAGCGCCGATGCGCTGGATCCGCCCGCAGGGCCTGACACACGTCTTTCTTAGTACGTGGTAACCGTCCAGGCAAGCCCGTGCAGCTCCAGGAGTACGAGATCAAGTATCTGTGCACCAAGGCGCGTGAGATCTTCATAAACCAGCCCATTTTGCTCGAGCTCGAAGCTCCCATCAAGATATGCGGTATGTGTGTTCGTGTTTCGTTTCTCGTCCTCCCACTCAAGCCCGCCCGGCGCACGCGTCAGGCGACATCCACGGTCAATACTACGACCTTTTGCGCCTGTTCGAGTATGGCGGCTTCCCACCAGAAGCAAACTACCTTTTCTTAGGTGATTACGTGGACCGTGGCAAGCAATCACTCGAGACGATCTGCCTGCTCCTCGCATACAAGATCAAGTACCCGGAGAACTTCTTCGTGCTGAGGGGGAACCACGAGTGCGCGAGCATCAACCGAATCTACGGTTTCTACGACGAATGTGCGTATCTGTCTTTTGTGTCACTTTGTCAGTCGCCGCTCACAGCCATGCCCGCTTTCGCGCCCTGCCCCTGTCATTGGTGCGTCCAATCTGGCGTCCACTCCACGATTAGGCAAGCGCCGCTACAACATCAAGCTATGGAAGACGTTCACGGACTGCTTTAACTGTCTACCTATTGCGGCTATCATCGATGAGAAGATATTCACTATGCACGGAGGTCTTTCCCCCGATCTGCAGTCGATGGAGCAAATACGGAGAGTAATGCGGCCGACTGATGTCCCCGACACGGGTGCGTCTATATGCGGATTTGCTGTGTGACTCGTCTCTCACCCTACCGATTGAAGGTCTCCTTTGCGATTTGTTGTGGTCTGACCCAGACAAAGACATCACGGGCTGGTCGGAGAACGACAGAGGAGTGTCGTTCACGTTCGGTCCTGACGTTGTGTCGAGATTCCTGCAAAAGCACGACATGGACCTAATTTGCCGAGCACACCAGGTGCGTCTCTATCAGTACTCCGCAGCCCATCATCTAAATGTGGACTGCACTGACATCGCAATACTAATATGCGCTCCACCCAGGTCGTGGAGGATGGCTATGAGTTCTTCGCGAAGCGACACCTGGTCACACTCTTCTCCGCACCGAACTATTGCGGCGAGTTCGACAATGCCGGTGCCATGATGAGYGTGGACGAGACKCTCCTCTGTTCCTTCCAGGTAAGCAGGTTTCTAGACTATGATGTCAGYGACTCATGRTCGTCCGCACCTGCATCYYAGATTCTCAAACCCGCCGAGAAGAAGGCAAAGTACCCGTACGGTGGGGTAAATATGGGWCGGCCAGTAACACCRCCTCGTAAACAGAAGAAGAAGGACGCGAGCAAGATGGGTTGAGGANCNCACCGTCAGTACTTATACTCCCATCTTTTGCTCGTCCCATCACAGACGCTCCTTCCCTCCCCTCTATCTGGTGTTCATTCGTCGGACGTCCGCGGTTCCATACGTGGGTGATGTCGTGACGCATTTGGTTGTTGTGGATATACATGGACTTGTAAAGCAGACCTATACGCGAGTCRTCGGACGGCTGATGAGGGCACGGAACGCACGCACGGGCGCAGGAAGGCCGGACTGGCAAGTGTACGAGTAGGAGATGGTAGGCCTGCGGCGCAGTGGGGAACGCGCGCTGGCGATGTCGAACACAGCATAGGGCTCCGGGAAAACAACGAGAGCGGGTGCGTGGAAGAGCAGGGACACTGCAAAATCATTGGYGACGGCGCATGCTACGACACGACACGCATTCTCGGACTTTTCGGTGCATACTTCGTTCAACATGTTGTTTTATGCAAAGCCCCGTCTGTTCGTCGCTTTCTTCGACCTCCCACCGTCCGTCGCTCTCTCGCAGAGCTCACTCAGCCTGTTWTCTTTCTTTCTCGCAAGCATCTCTATTGTCGAGGCTTCTTTCTATTCGACCTACTCATTCGCTCGTTAGTTGTYYGCCCAYCGTCGTCCCCAATTACCCTAYATATCTCGTYCCTCTTYRCCCRCCTTACGACTCTCGTTCTTTGGTCTACGCTGTACATAAGCTTCTTTCGCTTCTTTACTTTTTTATCATTTCGCGCATCYGCCCTTTCCCTCCCTAAGATATCGCATYCTCCCCATCTGTACTCCAGCTGCTGCCCCCTCGTCCTTGCTCTCAACGTTTTGTGTGAGAATACGCTATACACATAATCATGACCAAATCCACGCCTATTTAATACCCCTCTTCAGTGTGCTCGACACTACAGCGGGACTGGACTGAGTCTAGAGGAAGCTCGAGCGTTCACAACGTCCGTAGTACTGCGTCTGCGAACAGCTCGTAATCGGGAGACAGAGCCGCCCAACCCCACACGCTCTTGCTTTCCGACCACCATGTCCGCCTTCCTCAGACTCGCCCGACCTGCTCGTACGCGCCTCGCCTTACCTTGCACAAGGCCGCTGTCGACAACCGCGYCCCGCGCGGCGGACCCATGGCTGCTCCCGAACACACCCGAGCACCTCGAGAAGACGACGTCGCCGCCCGACGCGCCCGCCCCAACGCCCCTCCCGCGCCCAGGCGAGCCTGTGGAGAAGATGCGGGCGCGGCTCGTGTACCAGTCCCGCAAGCGCGGCACGCTCGAGAGCGACCTCCTCCTGAGCACGTTCGCGAAGGAGCGCCTGAGCACGATGGACGAGGGGGAGCTCCGCGAGTTCGACAAGGTGCGTGCGCGGTTATGCGGTTCGGCGTTCGGGATGAGGGGCTTACGAGTGCGGTGGCTTTGGTATTTGTAGCTTATGGACGAGCCGGACTGGGATATCTACTATTGGGCGACGGGGAAGAAGGCTCCGCCGGAGAGGTGGGCGAACTCGCGCATCCTTGAGAAGCTCCGCGAGCATGTGCGGAACGAAGGCAAGGTTGTACGAAGGATGCCAGACCTGTCATGATATCTACAAGTGTTCACTCGCACATGAATATGTTGGACCTCAGATGGACGGTTGCATGGGTCAGGGCTGCAATACATATCTCACATTGGAACCACGCCGCAAGACCGGGAGCACACGCATGGTTGACCGAACCACGAACAGATGCATTGTCATCGACGACCGAGTACCTACAGCCACATGCAACGAGTAGAACACGTGAAAGGCGGCAAGCGAGAGACCGAAGGTAAAGAGGGTGTGTGGGTAGCAAAAGTAAAATGGAACTGTAACCGTAACATAGTCAAGGGGGCCAGGATAGCGATATAGGAGAAAAACACAGTAGCGGCTGGAGTCCTCGTCGGGCGCGCGAGCATCGGGCATGCGTATGTAGGATGAAGCCTTGTCAAGAGCGTAGAAGCGAGATAATGGCGACGAGAGGAATGTCCTGCAGGTGCGGTGAGGTGCGGCGCGGCTATGGTTGCGGTGGGAAGAGGGCGTAGGTGCGCGGTGCTCGGCGGTGAAGGCGGTAGTATATTACAAGGTCCCCTCTTGTCGTTGCGATGAGGCTGAGGCGGCGATGCGATGCGAATGCTGGCGTGTGGTCCGGTCGGTGTTATATAGTCATCCATCCCCGTACGCTCCCCTCCACTCCCCTCCACCCCGTCCACGCTCCTCTCCAGTTGATCGTCACATACCATCAGTACACCTCGACCCGTTCGACGGATTGAACGAGGTGCGGTTCATCGTGCGACGGGCACGCCACGATAGCCGTTCTGATACTGAGCTTGCTGTGGGATAGCCGTGCCATTGGCCCGGGGAGGCTGAGGACCGCTCTGGTAGACGACCTGTGACGGTCCTTGCTGCCGTGCCTGCGCGGGTGAAGGAGCGGCCTGAGGCAGAGCCTGCCTCGGCGGTTGCGGCTGAGGTTGGGGTTGCGKCRACTGCTGGGNATTGTTGCTGCTGCTGCTGCTGCTGCTGTTGCTGTTGTGCTGGCGGAGGGGGAGGGGGAGGAGCAGATGTCTCAGGCGTAGGCTCGGCTTCTCTGCGGCGTTTTGTACCGCGTGTAGTACTTTCTTTCAGGCCCAACGAAGTTGCCTTCAAGAGTATTTGGTGCCTGTTCGGATGAATCAGCCTCCTTGTATTATACCAGATAGCCTCGATAGCCATACCTTGTTCTGCTGTTGCCCCATTGTTGAATAACCCAATCCCATTCGATTTCACCCTTGTTCTGCGGGCCGCCCATCTCCTTACTCTGCTCGGCTAAGCGCTTCAAACGCTCCGTCTCTTCTTCGGACCAGGTACCTTGGTGACCTCCCGGCGCAGAATTCCCGGTAGCCGCATTGAAGGTAGATATGGTCGGAGTATTCGCGGGAATAGGCGCGGGTGGAGCAGGTGCAGGCTGAGGAGGTGCAGGCTGCGCAGCTTGTGCGGGCGGGGATGCCTGTGCAGGCGGCGCACTGACCGAGGTACCCGACTGAGGTGGGGGATAATAAGGCGCGGCGCCTTGAGGCGGGGGGTAGTAGTACGGCGCAGTTGGGTACCGCGAGCCAGGGGGCGCCGAGTATACCGGTGCATAGTACGGTTGTGACGGAGGTGGCATGGAAGAAGAGTTGAGAGGCATCACGAAAGTTTGCGGATTGGTGATGACGGCCCCAGGAGCCGGAGCGGTGCCCGCGCTTCCAGAAGGACCGGGAGGAGGGGGTGGAGGCATTGAGGCGTAGCTTGGGTATGCGGTCGCCGGGGCAGGCTGTCCAGCCAACTGACTGGGATTGGCGAGCTGTCATATCATGAGGATATGCCGAACAGAGGGATGAGATGTTCGTACAAGACTGTCACAAACGCGCTTCGCGTCCGCTATCATCATCAGCGGGTCAATTTTGGTCGCGGGTCCTGACTGGTAGCATTGTGCGATGACCAGGGGAGATGCTCCTTTCTATAATGATATATCGCCCCTATTCAGAGTTTGAGAAAGTTGTATTCATGGATGTCTGCTTACCACCAGTTCCTCCGCGGCATTATAGAACTCCGAGCACAGGTTCAGTGCGCGCCATTGGAAGTCGAAGAACTGCTGGTTCTGGGCTACAGTAGCAGCGGGAGTGGGAGGGTATGTGTAGAATCCAGGGTGCGCGACGTTGGCTGGTGGCTTGGACGCGCTGCCAGCAGAGACGCGAGGCTTGCGGTTCTTAGAGCCCCTGGGCCGACCTGGCCTACGCTTCTCGGTGCCATCGTCGTTGGCAGCAGACTGGGTGTTATCTTGCTGAGGAGCAGGCTGCCTGCTGTAATCCGCAGGAGCGTTGGCCGCGGGCGCACTTCGCGAGATGAATCAGTTGGGGACCGGGAGCGTGAGGACGAATCTAGATCGGGCAATACGCACCCCGTCGACCTGGAATGGGCCTGAACAGCGTTGACACGAGGAGAGGATTGGTTGCTGGCGGACTGGTGAATGTGATCGGTGTCATGGTGCTCGAGCTCCTCTTCTACGACCTCTTCGTCGTCGTCTTCCTCCTCCTCTTCCTCTTCGCGGTGACCAGAGCCGGCGCCATTGGTCACGGCCGGCTGATGATGGGAGGTGTAGGATGCGTACTGCTGACGTGGAGAAGGATGCGCGGAGGAGACGAGGGGGGCATGGAGGGCATGCGAGAGGGGTTGATAATATTGCGGATTGTCCATGATTTTCTGTGGGGACTATATGATAAAAAGCCCAGAGATGGGTGTAACGCGCTGCGAGCGGAGGGCACAATCGATGTTGAGAACGACAACCAAACCCCGTGGGAACGCATCCTGGACGCATTTGCCTTCCCGCACGCCGTCCCTTTACGGCCGTCCATTCTCAAGCAAAAATCGCAGAAAATGCAGTCTTGTACCGTTCGACGTCGCGATGGTTCAGGACACTCCAGCGAGCCTGATAGCTACACGGATATTTCCCCGACGAAATCCAGCCCCTCCTCGCGTGTCCCAAATTTGTGCCGATGGCGAAAACTCGAGGCGACACAGCCGCCGGCACCTGAGGTACTAGGCTGTCACATTCCTCTGTCACGCAGTTACCGTGACCAACTGCAATTCCAGAACGTGACAAGTCACGCGTTCTGACGCCTGCAGCACCGAACGCGGGTCCGGCGCATAATACGAGCTCTTCGACTCGAACCGTCATCTCAGCCACAACACCCCTTGTCTTCTTTCCGCATCCCTCACTCCATCCACAACGCCCATTCTCGCGGCGCTGGACAACACCACAATCACGGAGACTGCACCGACCACGCCCCTGCGCAGCCGCACACAACCTCATAATTCCCTTCAATCCAAAGCGCCACTCGCCATGTCGCAGCCGACGTTCTCYAGTCCAACGCCTGCGCCTGGCAGTCGTGCAATCGCCGCCAGTGCTCTGCGCAAGGCAGGCCTCATCGACCAAGACGCAAAGATGCGTGACGTATCGGACAAACCGGGTCGTAAAGTGGCTGGCACCAAGCAGTCGACACGCTCCCGCACCCACCCCCATAAGCCCCGTGCAATCGACGTTGTGACGGGAAAGGACCAACATGCATCCAAATCGGTAATTATCCTGCTCTTTGTCTATGCTCACACCCTCTCCTAGCATCCGCACTCAACCGTCGGACGGGGTGTCGAGCTTTCCGTTTTCCTACCGTCTTCAAACACAAGGCTCACACTTGCTTCATCCCATTTCCCTCCTCTGCAATCCCCTTCTACTCTGCGACTGTAGTTAACCGCTAGAATTGCTGCCGGAGACCCCAATGCCCAGCGATTGCTTAAGGGCGGTACACGGAACCGCAGGAACGCCATCTCCCTGAACGGTTCACACATGTCGGAGAAGGTGATTGACCTGTGGAAGGAGTGGGTTAACCAGAGGTGGAACCCCGATGCGAAGTTTCTCAACCTTGAGGTATGGTTCTATTCTCTCCGTCTATACCAGTGCCGACCTTACTTGTCCTCAGCGGATGAACCAAGATGCGTTCTTGAAGCGCCACCGGTTGACATCGCCTGCATCACCCGACGCCTCCAAAGAAGCACAGGTGGTCTTCAAAATCGCAAGCAAACTACGACCTGAGGTAGACGCCTTTCTTTTGGCCTACAGCTCATGCTCATCGTCTTCGATGTAGGTCGAGACTATCTCCCTTGCCCACAACGACCTGAACAGCGGGCGTATGATGACCACCCTTGCTCACTACCTACCAAAACTCGCCAACCTCTCATTAGAGGGGAACAAGCTTGCCGGGTGGAAAGAGATTGACTACATCTCTGGGAAACGGGGCAGGTTGTCACAATTGCGCGAGTTGGTGTTGGTCGGCAACCCTATGCGGGAGCTGGAGTACAAGAACAACAGGGCTCAGCAATACAAGAGGTGCGTGTGTATGCTATCCTACGCAATAACCTTTCTGACGCCGCTACAGCGAGATCGCTAGGCGTTTCCCAACATTAGAGATGCTTGACGGCGAACCTGTCACAAGAGTTGGGTTCGATGCTCCCACCAACGCCCCATCATCCTCCACGCGACCTCATGCCAAGCTATCTTCTTTCGCGTGGAATATGGAACCACCGTTCATCGCGGGAGTAGACGGATCCATAGTCAGCAATTTCTTGATGCGCTACTTTCCACTCTTCGACAACCAACGAGGCGCTTTACTCGATGTCTATGCTCCTGACGCAACATTCTCCTTCTCCGCCAATACCGCTATCCCTCCTCGTGCAAGGATAGAAGGCCTCCATGTTTCGAAGGAGTTCCCCAATCAACGGAAACTCGAATGGGCGCCGTGGTTGAGCGGAGGCCTGGGTGGCTCGCGGAATCTCGATAGGATGACGGGTGGACTTCAGAAGGTCACCCAGACGCTGCACCTAGGAAATGAACAAGCCGTCAAGGCCATGGCTGATTTGCCCGGGACGAAGCACGACGTAGCTGGGACACCCGAGAAATTCTCTGTCGATGCGTTCCCTGTCAGACAAGGCGAACGAACGAACCTACTCGTCACGATCCATGGACAGTTCTCAGAATGTACGTCGATTCAGCCCCATATTCATATTCGCGAGGCTCATTCGAGCATCCATCCCCGCCTGGTACTAGTGCCATCTCAAGGAATTCGATCCTTTGATCGATCATTCGTACTGGCTATCGCACCAGAAGGGTCACGGTAAGTGCCTCCGCGGCACTTGTGGGAGCGTGTTTGATTCTGAGTGTGTTCTCGGCGATAGGGCGAAACAGAGCGGCTGGGACGTGGTGATCCTTTCCGACCAGCTGGTGATTCGTGCCTACTCGAGCCACGAGGCGTGGCGTCCCGGTCCGATGCGAGTTCAGGCTGGCGACTTGCTGCCATCTCCGGGGCTGCAAGAAGCCCTCAAGCCTTTGGTACGTGCCTGGATTGATCGTACCCGATCCCGACGTTATCTTCGGTGTCGGGTCGGGTATCTGCCAAGTTACGATGACGTTTTGCTGACCCCGACGCCGCTTGTGTGTAGCCGGAGCCGCAGCGGACGCTCATGCTGGACCTCGTTCTGCGCACGCGACTGAATTTGCAGTTCGCGGAAGAATGTCTGAAGAACAACGATTGGGACTTGGAGCGTGCCATGGCGAACTTTGAGCAGGTCAAGGTGAGCAGCGCAGTCTGATGGCGGACACCCGACGCAGTGTGCTGATGAATTATTACGTGAAGGGAAACCTCCCGGCCGATGCGTATTTGCCACAGGACGCGTTCTTGCCTTGACTGTTGTGTTCTAGCTTGTGGCGGGGACGTCGGCTGGTGTGCCGGCTGGTCACTGGATGTGATCCCGCCGTCGCCGCCGGTCGGGCCTCGTGTCTCCTGATCGTTCCCGTCGGACTGCACGCGTACTTGCTCCTACCTTCTTCGTCCTCCCAAGTATTTTCCACCCCCCGTTCCATCATCAGCATACATCGCAATGTGTAACCTATAGCTCATTCTTGCCCAACCGCCCCTGATGCATCACCCAATCATCTGAATCATATCGACATCGCTCGTCGCTCGCCTCGTTATCCGCTGCACATCTTGTTTATAATCACACGCCCGTCGTACCGCCGTCACTGGTGTCGGACTGGACCTCCCATATATCGGTATCCTGTTTTGCGCATGTCTTTGTTGTCAGTGTGTTCCGAGACGGCAAACAATGTTTAAATCAGAAATGATTGCTGGACTGAATCTGAGCAGCCTGAACGTCCATTTCTCCGAGGGGAGGAGTGGCCCGAAGCGCCCACATGTCGGCAGCTGGATGTGGTTGAGCTGCTCGTCATCCTCGACGGTGCGTCGGACGACAGAGTCGGAACCGCTTGCAGTGACTGCTCTATTAAAAGGAACCAAGGGAGGAAGGAATGGTGTCGAGACAATGGCGGACGTTGGTGGCTGAATGTGAGTGAGCAAACAACGGGACACAAACAAGGTGTCGAGCGCCACCAAGCGATGGACCGACGTTGGACTGGGACTACTTCGACCGAGACGCTCTTGGGCTGGAATATGATTGTGCACCCTCTATTCACGCTACCTGCTGGGGAAATATTGGTCTCGGCGCGTAGATGGGCAAGACCGACACCGCCCAGCGGTAAAGACTGCCTCGAGGCGTGAGGCTGGGAGGGGAGGCTGGGAAGAAAGAGGGATTGGAATGGGTCTGATGCAGCGTGTTTCTGTGCTCTCCAGCCTTCTCGCCTCGTGCGCTCGCCTGCCTTCGCACGTCCTCTTGCCCTTTCCGTCYGTTTTACATACTTATACGCTCCGCCACGCCGCCTTCCTCCTCGCTCTCTCCCTATCCCCGCTCTTCCTCCCGCCCAACTCCCTCCCTCCACGCGCTCGGCCATCTCCCCCAMTCTCCGTCACCCTCTCCCTGTACCACCACACGCGCTGCTATCTTCTCTGTCTTCCCTGTNACTACTCATCTGTCATCTCTGCCAACTGCATGTCTACTTCCGCTCGAACTCGGCGGCGTGCTGTGCGCACCGNCCCGGGACTCCGAACTCATCGATGCTGCTACCCGTGCCGACCTTGACGCAGTCCGGGCCGCCCTCGCGCGCGGCGCGGACCCGAACGCGTCAGACGAAGCTACCGGACACACCGCTGTGACTTGTGCGATCGCGGGAGATAGGTGTGGTTGGTTCTCTGTGGTGCTAGGAGTGCAGGGTGCTGAAGGGTGATCGCGCGCGCGTTTTGAATCAGCAGTTGGGACGATGTCGACGTGTCGGACGCGTCTTTCATGCTGCAGAGCAGGGTCGAGGTGCTCAGGACGCTGATCAGTACCGATACAACCTCTTTGTATGCGCTCAATGCGCCTGCTCGGGGCGTGACTCCCTTGGGTCTCGCCGCGTGGCTGAATATCCCGGACGTCATTCGCGTCCTGTTAGACGAAAGCCGCGGACTCGTAGCCGTAGACGGCACCGACACTCTGGGTGTAACTCCTTTGATGTGTAAGTCCAGATTACGACCGCATCTCGGTAAGGCGATCTAACATAGCGTGCAGACACCGCGCGCGACGGGGCCGTCGAGGCAGCCTCGCTTTTGGTATGCGAACAACCTTGTGTGTTGAGACATGCTGCTGATCCTACCTTGTTTGCCGCAGCTCGTCAGGGGTGCACGACCCGACCTTAGGGATACTCATCATCGGACCGCGATCCAGCATGCCCTCCGGCACCCACACATGCTCTACATTTGTGAATCCGCCCTCCGGAAACAGAGGGCGCGAGAATATCTGGTGGGTTTACGCGGATCAAGGGTAGCTCACGGCATTGCTGACCTTCTTGCAGAACGGTAACCGGCGCCACCTGTCTGACGTCCCTCAACCTTACATGGTACAGGTCGAGTCGTGGATGTCGTCCCCTCTGCAGACGGACGGCTGGTTTTCTCCCTCAGAGACGACGTTGTCAAAAGCGACCGCAGCACTGACTCGTGCGGCCTGCACCGGTGACGTGCAGAGCGTGTACCAACACCTGTATATGACCCAGCATCGGACTTCTATCCTCGTCAACAGGCTTGATTCTCAGGGCTGGAGCCCACTGCATTACTGTGTATGCGCTAAGAACCCTTCCATTGAGGTCATCGACGCCCTCTTCCTCGCTGGTGCCGACACCAGCTTGTACACTACCTCTAAGCATGGAACACTTCTGCATTGCCTGGCCCGCAACGCCCGGGACCCCGCGGGCGAGGCCCGTGTATCTCATCTCCATGCATTCGTCAGGCACCTCGTCTTCGATCTCCGGGCTCCGCTGTCTGCGCAAGATGACGACGGCGAGACTTGCATTCACGTGGCGGCTGAGCACGGTCAGAGCATTGAAGTCCTCCTCGCACTCCTCGCTTGTGATTCGCGTCGGGTTGTCCGGGATATCACGAACGCAAGAGGGTACGCTTTCTAATGCCTATATGCGCCTTATTTGATTGATTTACACCTTTGCAGGTTGACAGCGCTGGAGGTCGCCCGACCGGAGCTTCGTATTGCATTTGGCGTAGACGCTGAGCCAAGAAGAAGCAGTTCTGTCGCATCTTTCCGCACCGTGCGGCCATTGACGACTTCTATGAGTTCTACGTCATCCTACGGAAGCCTGCTCTCTGCCCCCGCACCCGCCACCCACTTGCGCACTCAAGCTAGTGCCATCTTCCGCCCTACACCACTGCTTCCAGAATCCGAACTACCCAACCTGCCTCATCACATCCTCGACAACCTCTCCCTTGTCGGGTACGATTACGTCGATTCGGACGCGCTCGAGTTGGACGGCATGAACGCCCTGCTCGACGAAGCCGTCCAGCTCGGAGAGCTCTGGGCCCAGAACGTGCGGACGCGGATTCGCGAAGCTGCACAAGAGCTACGCGATGCGCGCGGACGATTCGGTGCAGCCGATACACTCCTTGAGGACGTCACGCGTCATCTGGAGGGCGTGTTCGGGACGCAGCGGTTCCACGAGAGCGACATCGTGAAGCGCGACAGCTTGGAGCGCGCACGCCGGCGGACGACGGACTCGGGCGACTCCGACGCGACTGCTGTCTCTGGCGGTCGGCCATCTTCGCAGTTCAGCCGGAAATGGCGGTCGATGTCGGACCTACGCTCGTCCGTGTCTGCGTCCGACGCCGCTGGGGAGCACCCCGATGTCTCCGAGTTGCCGTACTTGCGGACGAAGACGATCAAGGAGGAAGACGAACCACCATCGTCCCCCGAGAAGTCATCGTTCCTGAACGCACTCCTGTCACCTTCGACGAAAGAGCTGAGCCACAAGACGAGCAGAGGCGATCTGTCTGCTGTCCCAAGCCGCACGTCCTCCCCGTTCCCGGGCAAGAAGGAGAGTTCCGCCAGTGGAACTGCGCGACTCAAGGCGTGGTTCCGGAGGAAGCTCAAGATCGAGCTCCCTCAGGAGTCTACGAACGAGACGAAGGGAAGCCAGCTTGACTCAGCGCGGACACCTAATGGGCACACGCCTTCTCCCTTGAGGGCCGGATTTACTGGCGACGAGGAACTTCTGTCGGCTGCGAGGAGTATCATCAAAACTGCTAGCAGGGACCTTTCCAGCATCGAGGGTTGCATGGACAGTGTAAGCACATTGCATATCCTTGTGATGAATGATGCTGATCTAGCGGTGACAGGCGGACCATTATCTCTCGCTGGCTTCACATATGCTCCTGCAAACGGAGCGGCGTCTCAAGCTGGTTGTCCTGGTCAGTATGAAGCCCCCATAGTCCCATACCTATATATCTGACTCTGTGCATAGAAACGAAAAGCGGCGCTGGAAAGCGCACGCATCGCACAGCTAGAGGACCACCTGGATGATCCGTTCATGTCTGAAATCGCGTCGACCGTCCGCTCCGCGTCGCAAGACGCCGCCGTCCCCTTCCCGCTCAGCCACACCCGCAACGGGAGCGGCTCGGACTACTCGCTCAGCTCGACGTCCGCCAGCTCGTCCGTGATCTCGCTCTCGTCGACGCTCATTGAGTCGTCCGAAGACGACGACACGCGCGTCCTGCGCCGCTTCCTTACGCGCAAGGTCGAGGCGCGCATGGACGGCGCGTTCGAGGAGATCGACAAGGCCATGACCTGGCTACGGATCGTGCAAGACATGCTTCGCGGTCTCCGCCGACGGACACACGCCTCTATGGCTGCTGCTGCTGTCGCTGCTGCTGCTACGACTTACGAACACCGCCTGATTTAGGCGACGACTGTCCCCGTCCCACCATCTGACCCTCATGATGCCATGCTACTCGTCGCGTCGCCTCCTGGCACGGTCGCTGTCGCTGTCGAACTCCACATTGCTCTCGACGCTCTGTTGTACGCCCGCGTGTCCCGTCTCGTCCTGGAGGTCATGTTGTGCGATATTGTACAGGAATGCCTGTGATGCTGTATGTATGTACTTATCTATGCTGTATATATACGCGATACATAGTCGGACACTCATTCCCCCACACCACACCCCCACTCTACCCCTCTCATACGCACACACACACTCGTCAAAATCCCTGCTATCCCGCTACCTTTCCATGCACAAAACTGTAGACTTGTTCTCGACACACACGATACCTAGCACTACGTCTGTCCATTGCATTCTCCCTCTCATCCACCCATCCACTCATTGACATCCTCGCACCGCACGCATGTATACCTCCCACAGTTGTCCCTCTATATACCGATTCGGCCGTCCAGGCCGCTCACCTTCCGATCGAGCTCCGAGCCTGTGTCGTTCTCCATCTCCGCCTCAAACGTCGCCCGATCCGTCTCGCGCATCTTTGTGATGTGCACCTGCAGCCGGCCCATCGGGTGCGCCTGGCTCTCGAGCTCGCCGACGGTGAGCACGCGTCCGCTTCCGCCGCCACTGCCGCTACCGCTCCGGCTCCCGCTGTGGCCGCGGCTGTGGTGGTGGTGCCCGCTGCCGACGTCGATCGAGGCAGAGCTGTGGTGGTCGCTGCTCCGGTGCGTCGCGGCGAGGCCGACGCGGATGATGACCATGTAGAACGTGATGGAGATGATCGGGGTGACCTTTGCAGCGTTACAGCGCTCTGTTCAGTACCGTGCGTGAAGTCACAGGAGAGGGGAGGGGAAGGGAGACGTACGATGTCGAGGACGATGTATTGGCCGTTGGATTTTTGCACGAAGCACGCGAGCGCGGCGGTGAGCGTCGCGGAGTAGAGGAGGCCGGCGTCGGCGACGACGCGGACGACGGGGAGGAGCGAGCCTTGGCGTATGCGCGAGGTACGGCGGTTCGAGATCCAGATTTTATACCCGAGGAGGACTGGGTATAGGAAGCGCGTCAGATAGTTCTAACATACGTGCAGGAAGAATGGGCGTACTAGACACCAGGAAATTTGTGGCAAGCGTAGATGCATAGAACGCAGTGATCCACTGGCCGACTCTGGTGAGGAAGACGGTTCCCGCGCCTGCTGGTACCGTTGCACTGGCGTGGATGGCGACGGCCGACACGACTGCAGGTGGGAGGAGGAATGCTCAGTTTGGCTGATTCGCCTGCCTACGGAAGGCTCACTCACTTCCTATCCAGAACCACAAGAGGATGGGGAACGCGACGATGAGCCATGACTGCCATACAACGTAGCAGCGGTAGATCTGGTTCACTCGTCAGCCTCAGAGGACTCATACACTGTGATATACGGAAGCGCACCAAGACACCATCACCCAACAACGTTTGGAAGAGATATACAATATTCTTCGCGATGAACGTGTTCTCGGAGGGTGATGAGAAGAACGCGATAGGGCCGCCTGGGAACGTGTCCCGCTTGTAGACGAGCCCGTTGCACACCCGCACGATGTCTATGATCATATGCTGAAGAATATCGTTCATATCTACCACCAGCAACATAAGTGAGAAGGGTCACATACCGCCGTGCTACAAATCAGGAGCGCCCAAGAGACAGCGACCATCCGGTAATTGACCTGTCTATCCAGCCGACGGCTATTTTGTTGCAGGATGTACAGGGTCATCCCAAACATGAATACAGAGAAGCCTGAGTTTTTGGTTAGTCGGTCGTCGTGTGAGCATAGCGTGTCAGGAGGCAAACCATAGAATATGCCTTCGAGAGTGGTAGAGATTACAGCGGCCAGGTCCAAGGTGAGAGCCATCGTGGTAGTACAGTGTGCGAGAAATACAGGGAGTGCAAGGAGAAATTGAAGCAGAAAGAGAAGGAGCGGGAAGAAGGGCTATAAGGACCGTAGAGTACCAGTACTCAAGCCGAAGGTCTGAGGGAAGATGGTGGTGGGCTATGTGAGCACGAAGAGTCAGCTCATGTCTAAAGGCAAAAAGTCAAAATCCAGGCCCTCCTCCAGTTTCCGTTCATTGGGTGCTCGAGAGAAATGGATCGAATCGATGGCCGGGCGTCGAGAGAGTGATGCCGGCGCCGTCCTAACTCCGTTTCTGGACGATTGGTCGACGCTGGCCAGTGAGCAGCGGCGGTGGCTGCAAGTGGCTGGCGACGAGGAAATGTCAGCGCAATTCTGTTTTCCCGACCCGCCGATTATCTGGATTCATACTTTCCTGCCTTTTTTGGGCGAGGCACTCATCAGTGGCGCAGGCGGCGCGGGAGCGTAGACGCCCGTAACGCGTCGTGCACGCGCCTCGCGAGCTCACTGCAAGTTGTTCCGCTCAGCCACGCTGCTCCTGCTTTCCGAACGAACTGCGAGGTCGGCCTCATGTCCTAAGCTGCAGCAACGACGTCTAGATTCTGGAACTGAGCGTGTTCATTTGTCGCCATGGGTCCCTTCAACGCGCCGGACGTTGTGCTCGATGGGTTCAAGGAGCGGCCGGAGTCCCTGACCGTCCAAGGCACATGCTTCACATTGCACCGGCGCTGGGACTGGAACTGATCTATTGCCCAAGGTGACAGGCTCTACATCGGAACATCCACTGGAAACCTTCACGTCTATACCTTTGGAGACGATCCAGGTTTGTTCTTCACAGCTCTCTGGCGGAACGCTCTAGTTATGGTATCGCCCCGTGCACCATCCAGAACATGCTACGCAACTGGTGGAGACCAAGAAGTCGCTATGCAGACGAAGCATAGATCAGCTGGCGTTCATCAAAGATGTCAACTCATTGGCCGTCTTGTCTGGTGAGAGATAGCCTGAACTCTGCGAGACAACTCCCCTCAAGCATGCGTCGCAGAGGCACAGGTGACCCTATTTCCGTATCCCACATATGCACCTCCTACGCCCCTGGTGAAGACCAAGGGTGCCCTATGCTTCGCGGTTCATGTGGGTGTTGAATATTCAAGCCCAGATGCTTCTGGGCTATCGACGCCAGGTACACCGGGCAAGGGCAAGGGCGTACCTACCGCAGTGACGAAACTCGCGGTTGGATGCAGGAGGAAGATTATCCTATACTCCTGGAAGGACGGTGACCCTCAGGAACCGCAGGTGATGATGACTTCTGTGCCCCCCGTAGGCAAGATACTCACGATACACAGGAGTTCACCCTGGCACATTCTCCGAGGGCCATGGTGTTCATCAACAGCGAGGTTGTATGCTGGGGACATACTCCCACAGATTATGTAGTCACGTCTCTCAAGACGTCGTCTACCGTCGATGTCAGTACTCCTATACCCACAGCGACGACTAGCGGGAGCATCGGTTCTATGAGCATGGGCGCACTTTCGGGACTTGGCGGCTACATGACCCTGGGTCTTGGAGCCAAGGCGAAGCCATGCGTGGCTGCCTTGAACGAAAGCGAGGCGCTCATCGCGAAGGACAGTGAGTACTACACGACTAGCTCACATCTTGGGCGTCAGCTTGCTAATCAATCTAGACAATGGGTTCATAATCAGTGCCGAAGGAAAGCCGTCTAGAAGCGAGAATATCGACTGGCCAGCGCCTCCTGACGAAATTGGTAAGCCACGCAGCTATCTGAACATTGAGATTAGCTTCCCTAACATATTTTTCGTAGCTCTTGTGAAACCTTACGTCTTCGCCATCCTCCCCTCAGGCACTGTCCCCACCTCACAAGTAGACGGATCAACCGCTACTTCCCCATCTGCCTTCATACCTTCTCCGGTGATCGAGATCCGCTCTTCGATATCCCTCTCGACCGTCCAGACGATACCCTTCCCTCCTACTGCAATCACTGTCAATGCATCAACAGCCTCACATACCATACGTCTTCTTTCGCCCTCTCCCACTTCCAAGTCACCACTTTTTGTCTTATGCACGCCCACGGATCGTACTGCCGCCGCAAACTCGGGCAGCGCGATATGGCGCTTCCAGATGAAGCCGTGGAATCAACAAATTGACGAGCTGGTAGAGGGAGGCGCCTACACGGACGCACTCGCCCTTCTAGACTCTCTTGATGCTGCACTAGTTGCAGACAAGGTAGGCCCCGCAGCGTCAATTTGGCTGGCTGACCTCACTAAGCGGTTCGTAGGAACGACGACAGAAGCAAGTTCGTGCATTGCAAGCTGTAGATAACTTCCGCAATACCAAGTACGACGAGGCCATCAACGCCTTCCTTGAACTGGACATCAACCCGGCCAAGGTCGTCGCACTGTACCCGGAGAGCATCTCAGGCAGACTTGCTCACTCTCAGGATGAGTGGATACCTCTCTTCGGCGGTCCCAAGCCCAAGCCACCGGAGCCTACACCGTCCCCTCAGCCTACAGCTGCGCCAGCCGTTGGCAGTCCGAAGGCTGGGGAGCGCCCTAGTACCCCGAAGAGTGTCGAGTCCCCGCCTAGGGCGCCTACACCGCAAGGTTCTATACGGGGAGTCTTGAAAACGGGATTAGAGAGCATCGTCGCAGCGGCCAAGGACGATGATGCGGCGTCCATACGCAGCGTTCGGCGTCCCCCCAAGCCAGGTTNGGTGGCGCAACGTCCTGTAACAAGTCCTTGCTCACGTAGACATCACAGATAACTTCCACCGCTCGATCGAGGTGCTCATGCGGTACCTATCCGACCGTCGGCCCAAGATCGCTGGTGCGCTCCAGCAGTTCAACATCAGCTCGACACAGTCGCACGAAATGCCGATCCTCTCCGCTACGTCCAAGGAGGACCTACTGAACCTTCCGAACGCGCCATTGTCGGCCCTCACTCCAGAAGAGCTCGTGCGATTTGCACAGATCGTGGACACAGCATTGTTCAAGTCCTACCTCCTCGTCCGGCCGGGTCTTCTTGGCCCACTTTGCCGCGTAGGGTGGTGTGAGGTCTCCGAGGTCGAAGAGCTCCTGCGCGAACGAGAGGTGAGCATACATTTCGAATGTCTGCATGAGATGTATTGAGGTGGCCACTACAGAAATACCAGGAGATGATCTACCTCTACAACGGAAGGAAGATGCACGGCAAGGCTCTCAGCCTGCTCCGACAGTATGTTCACGCTCTGTTATCTCACAATACGAGTTACCAAGCTGACGACTCGTCAGACTGAGCGAGAAAGAGACCGACATCCGTGACAAACTGATGCCCACCGTGAACTACTTGCAGCGTCTCGGGCCCGAACACCTCGACCAGATATTTGAGCATTCCAAATGGGTCTTCGAGCAGGATCGGGACATCGCGTTCGAGGTAGCGTCTCACCGTATCTATAGGTGGCTTGAGGTCTTATGCATTGTACAGATTTTCACGTCGGAGGAAGCAGAGCTCCCCAAAGAGCCCGTCGCCGACTTCCTCGAACGCCTAGACCCCACCATCTGCGCGCGCTTCATTGAGTACCTGATCAATGAGCGCGGGGAGACCTCACAGGACTTCCACGACCGCCTCGTCGAGCTGTACTTGCGCATGACCCTCGCTGCTAAGAAACGCGGGGACGACGGTGAGCACCTCCCGGCTATATGCGGCGTGCTCGCATGTTGACGAATCCCTCCAGAGACTCGCAAGAAGACATACGAGAAGCTCCTCCACTTCATCGACACGACTGAGCATTACTCTGCCGACCGTCTCTTCGGCCTGTTGNCCCCCCGAAGGTACGTATCCTCAGCTCCCTCCTCTCCCACTCAAACCAATTCTCCCCGACCCCTCGTCGCCCAGACTTCTTCGAAGCAAAGGCGATCCTCCTCGGCCGCCTCGGCAGACACGACAGCGCGCTCGAAGTCTACGTCTACCGCCTGCAAGACTACCTCAAGGCCGAGGAGTACTGCAAGCGCGTGTACCAGCCCGGCTCGCCCACCGCGAACGTCTTCCTTACGCTCCTCCGGATCTACCTGCTCCCTGGACCGTCCGCCCCACCTGCGACGGAGCTCCTACCCCCTGCGCTCGACCTCATCAGCCGCCACAGCCCGCGTCTAGACCCGGTCGCGACGCTACAGCTCCTGCCGCCGCTGGTCACCGCCCAGGACGTCCGTGCGTTCCTGCTCGCGTCTCTGAGAGCTCCCGTGTTCGATACTCGTGTAGTACGTAATGTACACAAGGCACGAGAGGAGCAAATTGCCCGTCGCTTGATGATACTGCAGTCCAAACGAGTGCGTATCACAGACAGCAGGATGTGAGTAGTTCTTTGCGATCGTGCCATGTACACCTCTCACCGAACGGACAATCTATAGATGCCCGCAGTGTCATAAGCGGCTGGGTGGGAGTGTCATTGCTGTTCATGCACCTCAGTATGTGTGCCGTCCTGCTCGTGGAGCAACGCGAATGCTGACGTACACCAGCGGAGAGGTTACTCATTACCAATGTCGTGAAGCCTTCGCGCGCAAGCTGCAAGAAACTCGCGCATGACATGAGATGGCATACGCTACCGTTCAATAATCCAATTTCGTGGAAATGTTTATACGTCGAGGTTAACAGAATCACTTCGATAATCGCCGTACGGCACGTTGATGTTGGAATACGGCTACAACAATTGCTCTATTGTACAGGTTCTACTCTCAAAGCTCTCTTCGTTCAGACCTTCTGGATAATGTTCATCTCCTGTGATCTTCGTGAGCGATTCAAAGCCATTGATCATAAGAGCGATGCAAACCTGGTAGTTGGTCGTCTTGCCGGTGTTATCGTTTCTAATAGCGTAGCGGGCACTCTGATATAGTGGGTAAGGCAAAGTTCAGAGTGCGTTGAAGGATTTACTTACCCCGTCCTCCGCCTCGATGATATCTTCAATCACGCCGGTGGAGTGCGCGACATTGTCCTCGGTACCACCGATGGGGCGGTATTCAACCTTGTCGCCTTTCTGTATTGCTCCTCAGCACAGGTGTATGCAGCGAAATCTCAAGGGACTACGTACCTGGTAGCTGGCCATTTCGTGGAAGTGGTGGAGCGGGTGGTTGGAGAGAATTGAGGTGGATGATGGTTGTTCTCAAAGACGTTTGTTGGGGCTCTCGAGATTTCGAAGGGTTTATATACCTCGCGGGCAGAGGGATGTGGTCATAGTGTCGTCGAAGCAGATCCTCAGCACCATGACGTGCAAGGAATCTTGCTTCCTTTTCAGGCAACAACTTCGCCTTTTTGAGTGTAGGGAGTCTTCCAGTGTCTGGTAGCGGGGATGTGACGCAATCACCTTTGCGTATTCGACGTCCGTCCGGTCTACGGAACACCACACAGTGTTTTGAGGTCTGACGGATGTCCAAGTAGTTGAGATGCCGCATCTCAATGACGATTTCCTTGTACTCGATATATTCTGGATGCCGGTGGTGGAGAGGAGCATCGAGGATACCTGTTCGCCATCTGGAGCCCACTTTGTGACAGAGCACAAGTGGACGTAAAGCAGGTCACTTTGCCGGAGTGGTTAACGGGATCGCCTGCTATTCAGCTGAGAGCGGTTGGGCTTTGCCCGCGAGTGTTCGAATCGCTCAGGTGACGTTTTTTTTTGACTCGCGTAGCATTGGGCGCTTGTTACGCCCTCCCCGTAATGTCGCCAGAATGAGATGATGGGCGGCCTCGCACTGGCGGCTCCAGCTACTACCGCCGTCTACTACTGGCACCCTCTTCCCGCCTGTTTCTTCCCACTCTCGTAGCCTCTAGCTCGTATCCAGCCAGCATGTCAGAGCATCTAAACAGCGAAGAGGAGGATCTCCTGCAGGTCAGTGTAGTGCTGGTATCACATCTGCCGTGTCTGCATGCTCAAGTCTTGGTGTAACTCAGTCGGCTCTTTCGACCGCTTTCAGTCCCGCGCCATTGCCTCGTCAGTCCGCAGCTCCAGAACCGGCACCTGCATCTGCTCCCGAGCCTGCGGCAGCTCCAGAACCTGTCTCAGAGCCTCAACCGGAGTCTTCCGCCGCTGCTGGCGAGGTCAAGTCCACCGAAGACGCTTGGAAGGAGGAGTACGAGGCTCACGTCGCGGAATGGCGGAAGCGATCGGCCGAGCAGCGTCAGAAGGCGGAGGAGGAGCGTGCAAAGTGGGAGGCCATCCGCGCGAAGGAGCGCGAGGAGGGCAAGGGCCCGGAGAGCGTGTTCAGCCTGCGGGAGCAGGGCTGGGAGAACTTGAGCTCGAGCATCACCACCGCTGTGACTACGGCCGAGTCTCCGAGCATCGCGGATGCGAGGGACCTGGTCACTGGCGAGGCCCAGGGCGGACACTCGAAGGAATACCTCGAGGTGCGTGGCCTTACGTAGTTCCCCATTGCCTCACGCGCTCATTCCTGCCCTTGCCGCCGCGCAAACGCAGACTGTRCTGCCGGGTGCACACGCGTCGACCTCGACCTCGAACTCTCCCCCAGAAAACGAGCACTCGCAGCCTGCATCAGAGCCCGAGTCGTCCAAGCAGGAGAAGTGGGATGAGATGACGTCCTCGCTCACCTCGTCATTCCCGTCCATGTCGTTCCCTTCCGACCCGCACTCGCCATCCTCGTCCGCCCGCCGCGATCTCGCGCCTCCTCCGCTTCACCACCATCATCACCATTCCGAGGGCCACGCGCATGGCCCTGGCCACCTGCACGCGCATCACCACCCTCACCACCCCCACGAGGGCCCCGAAGGCGCGAAAACAGCGACGCTGTCCGTGTTCGACGCGTCCTTGAGCCCAAAGACCCGTGCGCTTGCGCTGCTCTCGAGCATCGCGATCAACGTGCTGCTACCTTTCGTTAACGGCGTCATGCTCGGCTTCGGCGAGATCTTTGCAAAGAACATTGTCGTCCGCTGGATCGGCTGGAGGGTACCAGGCACGGCCAGCTCCGCGAGTGCGCAAGGGTCAGGGCGAACGGCGGCTAACGTTGGACTGGGGAGGAAGTAGAAGGAAGAGCGCTGTACACATGGACCTTGATTACTAGACGCGACTGATGGTCACCGTTGGTTCACCACGCGTTTCATTCATATAGGCATTACTTCTGTCAGAGCATTCGCGCCGCTCGCGCTTCTAGTAGAGTCTCCCATCATGCTCGCAAGCATGCAGCCGTACACCAAGCCTGCACACCATGGTATATGTTGCCCTAATTCTACACCATGCCTTTCAGCACGCCTTGCACAACTTCTTCCTGCCTCGCAAGCCACAGCCCGAACGCCGGCGTCCTCAACCATCGCTCGTAGAACTCCCGCTGCCGAGCTTTGCTCTTGAACGGGAGGGGTGAGCCATGTGTCTTCAACGATGCGAAGAAGGCCGCGTCGCTGAACGGCTTCAGCCTCCCTGCGTTGGCCAGATTCGAGCGCGACTCGCTAGGTGTCGGGATCAGCGATTGCAGATATCGCTGGAGGGGCACCAGCAGAGCTGTTGTTCGCGTTGTAAAATGCTGCCGGAGGGCTTCAGACCCTAGTCGCTCTGCACCACACAATCTGGTGAGACCTCGGCAGAAAGGAGAGTTGTTAGGGAACTCACTGGCGTGGTCCGAACCCTTGCACGCTTGTTCGAGTTGCTTCAACAACGCATGGTCTCGCGACGTGTATCGCTTATGAGTTGATTTCCATCCGGGAGTAGGACCTATCACAAGC
The DNA here is from genome assembly GCA_029747595.1 of Trametes cubensis. Lineage (NCBI taxonomy): Eukaryota > Fungi > Basidiomycota > Agaricomycetes > Polyporales > Polyporaceae > Trametes > Trametes cubensis. The sequence continues at coordinate 10,244 of JAPEVG010000308.1, read as the reverse complement.
CCGTTCTTGTCGCTGTGTTGTCGAGATCTATATGCGCAACTCTTGGGTGTGTGACCACGAGCACGGATATCGAAATACTCACGACTGCGGGCGACCCAGGCTGAGCACATGGGGCCAGTGCTCACACGCGCGTTCGAAGAACGGGTTTGTGACACCTAGTAGAAGACCAGCCTGGGGAGGACGCGTGTTCACAAAAGCAGCGTGGTCTGCGTCGTGAATAGTGAAGAACGGGCGAAAGTCGCCCGAAAGCGGTATCTACATGCGTTGGTCAATCATGGTTGTTCTTGCATGAGAGGTGTGGGTCAACGTACAGGCCGCAGGAGATCACGGAGCCACCAGACGACTATACTCGTCGCAACTGGCGAGTGTCCAAATATGAGAAGAGGCTCGCTCAACACGACGCACTCCCATATTGACCAGAGATGTGAGACCACAGCTTCGAGGTAATGCACTATTGGAGGTTCAGAAGGGCAGACGGAGACAAGCATCTGTAGCGGTTGATAGTGAGCATTACCGTCTCGTATCAAACATCAAACAGTACACTCACCTGAATGTCCGCTTCGCCCATCTGACTCGGGGGCAGAGCAGACATCGACTGTTGTGTCTCGATAGCGTTCGGGATTTCTGCATGTATTACGGTCCCGAGGAAGCCGAGCTCAATGTTCGTGCCAGGCACTGGATCCGGCCTTCTTTCAATCGAATCAGCTACGCTCCTCCTTGGGGCTAATTGATCACGTCCTCTCTCACCAGCTGGCGATATTATGACAAGCCGCCTCCAGCATGGGCCCGCCATGGTTCATAAAGGAGGGACCAAGTTTGGATATAAGGGTATAGAAAAGCGAGGGGTATGCAAGGTGGGTCAAGACCACCGTCGAGGTCTGTATACGAAATTTGGGCTCAGAAGAACTAGGCGCAAGCTAGCTGAGCACAATATTAGACTGACCTGCTGGTATCCGCGTTTGGACGAGGCATCCTTCGTCCGGGTGAAACATGAGAAGCCGTAGATAAAACCGTCCACAGTTATTGGCCGTGGAGCATCGCTGTCCCAATCCTCTCCAGTAGGATTTCGTAGACGGATCCGGAACGAGTGAGTTTGGGAACCTTCGTCAAACTGTGAAGAATCTGGGAAAGACGAAAATGCGCTGCGCAAGCCTCAAACATCAGTATATTTTCCTCGGCTCAGATGCTGTCGTAGACACTCACATGTTTTGCGCCTCTACATGCGAGAGTCTGAGCGGAGGATAGACACTTGTGATCTTCGGGCCGACCTCCAAGTCGAAGTTGACTGTGCTTCGGGTCAATGCACTGATTTCAAAAGGCAGGAAAGGTATTTGCCTGTCAGCAAACTCAGTATCCATCTGTGAAGCTTTGCGATCTTCTCAGGGCCCATCGCGAGTCCGTCCATGCTCATGCGTGTTCTGTGCATGGCTCCGCGGGGTAAGCGTGGTAGGGTGTTCGAGCGTGACACACGCCTGCGACCTAGCTCCGGCGGAAAGGGCCTACTGAGGAGGGTAGGCGACGAAGGGGCCTTGAGCTGGCCATTGACACTGGCTTCTGGCGGTGTCTTGGAAGCGTGTGGGAGTGGTTTGGACGGCGCTATGGGCGATTGTGGTGGGCGCGAGAGGTCTATGAGGCCGATGTCGACCTCGACCGAGTCGTCGTTCATCACAGCATAGACGGTCATCAAGGTAGGGATGCAAGGAATGGAGTGTGCAGACGACTCGAGACACCGTCCCTTGTCCCGGCTCCCCAGAGGTCAAGGAACAGACAGCTCCACACGTGCACACCCGACTGTATGCGCGACGCGTCTTCTCAGACTTCTATCACTCACCACCACCATCACGCCCTGTATCTCCAGCTTCCAGGCTACAACCCCTGCTGTGCTTTTTGCTTGATCTGAACGAGCTGGTCTGATTTGATCACAGGATGCCTGGTGCAAACTATATGGGAGGAAAGAGGCGAGTATCGACTCTAACAAGGACATTATATTGACCCACGAAATGCTCCAGGAATGCGGCCCGTGCTCGCGTCAAGGATGCGACCGGCAAAGTGCAGCGCAATCATTTCGGGAAGAAACGTTTCGAGATCCTGCGTACAGGACTTAGCAAAGGTCAAGCAACTACGAGCCATGTGCAGACTGCGAGGACTGGTTTGAAGGCTAGATCCGAGATATCTCTCGCGCACGCTCATAGGACCCAGGGCCAACGCGGCAACGACACTCAGACATGGCTGCCGAACGCATATGATCCACCTTCAGTCGTCGTCGGAAATACTCGTTCGCCGTCTGTGACGGCTCCTCATCGATCACGTATTCTGGGAGTATTGGACGCAGAAAATCGTACGTTACACTTGCACATTTGCGATGCGCGGCGCAAACTAGTGCCGTTAGCTATAGCACAGCGCGCCCAAGTCGACAAGATCTTACAGATACCGGATCTTTTGGGTTTGACGACCAGTCATCAAAAGTCTACACCACCATTCTTTTGTGATCATGACGAGTCTATCTGCGATGATAGCGAGGAACACGAGTCCGAGGATGATCAGGTACGGCTCAACGCCTTGTCTCCCAGACCTCTGGAGACTATTTCTGCCATTATAGCCAATTCCTCCAACGCTTTCGGCTCCCCACTCTCCTTCCATATACCACCTCGCAACACATGGTTCACGGGATGATTTATCTCAGCACTCCTACCTGCCTTTTGACAGTGAATATGCTGTTGCCTCATCTAGCTCACCGAATAGGGATCGTCACCGAATGCCACTTCACTTTCCGTACTCGCGTCACGACCCTGCGTTTATCCCTATGCATCTAGACAGCAGCCCTACCCCACGTGCAGTGGAATCCGATCGTGCCGAATTTTGGCCTAACCTACACAAGGACCGGTGGCTGAGCGATGCTACGCTCTGCGAACCATACAAGCCTACGAGGATGCCGTTCTACTCTAGCCGCCCCAGCTCGGTGCTTTTGGAATCTCCTGTGGACCGCCAGCTCTCAACTCCTAAGCCAACAGGGAGCTTCTCGGGGCATACTCCAGATTCTCCTTGCTCGCCTGCTTTCCGCCATTCACGAGATTCCTTCTGCTCTAGTATCTCGCAGCCTAGCAAATTCGGGGCCAATTCGTCTCTGCCACCCTCCGATTCTTCACGGTTCTCATGGTCTGGCAGTACCTCGTATCTAGTGGAATCTGACGAAATTCCTCAAGCAAGTTTCTCTCTATCGCCTCCTGTTCAGGTCGCACTACAGGACTTCGCTATCGGTACGAGCCCGGGACCTGAGAGCAACCACACAGCACTCGCCCATCCACTCATTGACGTACCACCTGGCGATTCTTCCGAGCACTGGCAACAAGTCTCCCTTACTGAGCTATTAGGAGGCGCCTTGTTTGAGAATGCTAACCCATGGAACGCCCTGGATGAAGTCTTGCACCTCAGTTCTCTGGGTTCTCAACAGGACGATGTTTCCGATCTGCTCGCTCTCGTCGAGACATGTGATACATCCACTGTCGGCCATGATCATCCGTCTCACTGTTATTCTCAAGCTTCAGGATCTCCTCAGGTGGACTCTATCTATACGCAGCCTGACTTTACGCTGGAAAAGGTGACTTCTGGCGGCCTGGTGGACGAGCGTTCTGTCGAAGGAGACGCCCGGCTCGCAAGCACGGACCGTGTTCCGCTGGAGAGGGCTCGGGATTCCTGCAACAGCGGAGCTGCGAACGCGCTCGACCACCACAGTGGACGCCCATCTAACTGCGAGCAGAGCGATGGACCGCTCGTCGAGGTGTCATCACCTGGGTCGGATCCTAGCGCATATCCAACGCCGCTAGATGCCCCTAAAGAGCTGCGCGGGGACGACAATAGTCCGACGCGGATGGTAATGTCACGTCAGGGCATTCCTCTTCCACACGACGTGAGTAATCGTCTAGGAGACTACGTTCATGTTGACAGCGTTGTTGCAGAATGTCGATGCCTACGATGCGCACCTCCAGGCTTCAGGACAAAAGGACGACGATAGGGAAGAAGCAGTGAGAGGAGGTCGAGTTCTTGTGGATGGACCGTCGTTGTTCTCTGACTTCTCTGACTTCGAATCGGAAGAGGATTAACTCATGAGGCTGTGGCTTTGTCATGGATAGGTAGTCGTGTGCAACTCCTGCCGACCTATGTATTGCGTTAGTGCGTTGCTTCTGAGGTCATCTCCCCGTTCTGCTGGACGCGATGTGGTCTTTGTAGAGGTTACTACAAATTCCTGTGTGAATGTTGGACCGAGTTTCACGCTTGATAAACACGGCTCACTTACCCCCGGCTTGCTCCTGAGTCCTGTTTACGCGTCTGCCTACTCCGGGTGCCGGTAGGAAGCCCGAAGGCGACGCGATCGGTCACAAGCCTCCGCGTGTGTCACGGTGCGTGCAGGGCGTGAAATGGGCCCGGTGATCAGAGTTGTCTCGGACGTCAGCCAAGAAACACATGCTTCGCTTCCCCCGCCCGCCTTAAGATCAGGGCGCCTCGGTTGGCAAACCTCCTGCCTCTGATTCGCCTCCCCGCATTCTCCACCTTCCCCGCCCCTCACACTCTGCAGCGTTCTAGTCGTCCGCCATGTCTAAGGAGATGAAGGTGTTCACTCGCGAGGAGGTCGCGAAGGTGTGCCGCCCGTCTCTTGCGATGCTAGGACCTGCATACTGACCCCTAGGCCTCTTCTCCGTCTCTCAGCATAACAAGGAAGATGACTTGGTATGCAACCTACTGGTAGATCTTCGTACTGTAGACTAACTCGCCCTGTAGTGGATTATCGTCGACGCTAAGGTGTACGACGTAACGAAGTTCAAGGGCCTCCATCCAGGCGGAGCAAGCGTCTTCCTGCCGGAGGATATTGGTAGGTCCCTATCCATGGATTCCAAGTATCCGCGCTCACTGGTTATTGCTCGCTTCTAGCCGGGCAAGATGCCACTGAGGCATTTTACGGCTTGCATCGCCACGAGGTCCTGCTGAAGCCTCAGTATCAGCGTTTGCAAATTGGTGTAATCCAGGGCGAGAAGAGTGTCATTCATGGCGGAATCCCTGGAGAGCTCAGCAAGGTCCCATACGCCGAGCCCCTAGGACTTACAGAGGGTTACCACAGCCCCTACTACACCGAGGTGCGTTCGCCGTTGCGCTTGCACGTCTGCGTGAAGCCAACGTAGGTCGTGTGCAACAGAGCCACAGACGGTTCCAGCGCGCAGCACGCAAATTCGTTGACGAAATCCTCACTCCGGATGCGCTTGTGAGCCTTTTTATACACACAAGGCGCCCGATGATATTGAATTAGCACGCAGGCCAGGGAAGAAGACGGCAAACGGCCGAGTCTCAGCGTCATTGAGAAGATGGCGTAAGGCGCTCTCTCCGCACTGTTCCATGAACGTATGTTCACTTCTTGCTTCCTATCATCCGCAGCGAAACCGGCATTCTCGCGATGACCATGGGCCCAGGCAAGCATCTCAAGGGCCGCACTCTGTTCGGTGGTGTCATTAAGCCCGAGGAGGTCCGTCCGAACGTGTTCTCACCGCCATACGCTCTCGCTAACGCGCGTCTCTCCGCACGCAGTTCGACCGCTTCCATGAGGTACAGCATGCTTCCCCTTCCCGTCTACAAGTCGCAAGCGCTGACGTCTCCCGCACCCATAGCTTATTCTAGCGCAGGAGCTTTGCCGCCCGAACTGCCGCGGGTACCGCGATGGTCAGAACTCGGGTGCAACTATCGGTCTCCCTCCAATCATCCACTTTGGCCGCCCAGAACTGCGTGATCGTGTCGTCGAAGAGGTTCTGTCGGGCAAGAAATTCTTGTCGCTCGCAATCTCGGAGGCTTTCGCAGGCTCCGACGTTGCGGGCCTGCGCACAACGGCCACGAAGACGCCTGACGGCAAATACTGGATCATCAACGGCACCAAGAAATGGATCACTAACGGCACCTTCTCGGATTAGTACGTTCCGTTCCTCATGCGACTGAGGCGTCTGGTCTAATCTCGCCCGGTGAACCTAGTTTCACTGTTGGTTGTAAGACAGATAAGGGTCTTACTGTCATCTTGGTTGAACGTCAAGACGGCGTCGAGACCAAGTCAATCAAGACCTCCTATTCGACCGCGGCTGGCACGGCTTATATCACTTTCGAGAACGTCAAGGTGCCCGTAGAAAACACCCTTGGCCCGGAGGGTGGAGGTGTCTTCGTCATCCTCAGGTGAGCCTCCACCACGCTGCACCAGGGGCGCGTTTGACGCGGAATCGCGCAGCAACTTCAACCACGAGCGATGGGCGATGTGCTGTGGTGGCGCGCGCAACATGCGCTTCATCGTCGAGGAGTGCCTGAAATGGGTCAACCAGCGGAAGGCGTTCGGCAAGCCGCTACACGCTCAAGCCGTCATTCGTGCGAAGCTGGCCGACATGATTGCTAAGACGGAGGCTGCCCAGCACTGGCTTGAGAACATCACGTACCAGATGCAACATATGGACTACAAGCAGCAGGCGCAGCTCCTCGCAGGGTACGTGTGGTTGATTTATTGGTAATCGGCGGAGCGCTGAAATTTGGGGTGGCGTTGGTAGGCCCATAGCGCTGCTCAAGATGTACATCACTCGCTCGGCGCAAGACGTTGCACGAGACGCGGTGCAAATCTTCGGTGGACGTGGTATCACGAAGACGGGCATGGGCAAGCACATTGAACATGTACGTACCCGCTCTTTGGGCTGACGCGGTGCATGGATGCTCACGGTGTTTTTATGCAGTATCATCGGACCGTGCCCTTCGATGCCATTCTTGGCGGAGGTGAGTTAACTTCTGTCATTTCAGACGATCGTGACGTTTGTTGACGCTGGCCGCGCCTCTGTGATGTAGCGGAAGACGTTCTGGGAGATCTTGGTGTGCGGCAGGCGATCAAGGCGATGCCGAAGAACGCTAAGCTATAGCAGCGCGAACTGGACGATCTATGGCCAGGACCTTGCATGCTTGAAGCTGTATTCTGTACTGCACCGTCACAGTGTATCTTACATCTCTGGACAATTTGGACACCAATATACCCTCCACGACTCTGCTGCTGGCTCACCGCAGGCTCGCTCCCAGCAGGGGCAGCCAAGAGACGGATTGGGCGGCCATTTTGAGTTGGATGAGATTAGGAAGCTTGGGATCTGATCAGCCGGAAGGTTGTCCGAGCGTTCATAGAAGCACAGTCGAAGCTCCAGAAAGCGCCCATCACCCGCCGAAAAAGGCGAGGACGGAACATGGATCGGTGCTGAGTCAGCAGCAAGAGCGCCAAAGAAGCGCAAACAAGGCCAGGTGACGAGCGCCTGCGGCTCGTTTTGTATTCGCCAGTCTCGAGCCTCGAACTGGAACCATCCTCTCCTCTCATCCACCACCATCCTCAGCAACGTCCTCCGCCTCCCTCTCACCTCCTATATCATCCGCTCCTCGCTACCCTCGGTTTTGGACCTACGCGCTGCGCCGCGTCTGTGTGTCTGATTGGAGGGGTGTCGGTAGAATCTGTCTCGCACACCTGTAACACTACTTGTAAGACCTGCCATTGCATAGGGCGTCATCCTCGTCTCTATCCTGTATCTGACCAGCCTGTCGCACTCACTGTCGCTGCCCTATCTCACTGTCCTCGTCGATACACCACACATCCTGTCATTTTGTCGCGCTCAGAACACGACTTGATTCTCGCATTCAATCTCCACCTCTGTCCCCATATTTTGAGTCACCCAACATGCCTGACGACGACTTCGATATTTACGGCGAGGATGACGGCTTCAGCACCGTGAAGGTTGAGGTGAGTTCGCTTTTAGACAGCGCGCATATAGCCTCGTTCCTGACGCCTGCCGAAGCCCCATGAGGAGTATCAGACGCCAGCCGACGAGAAGACGCAAGCCGAAGCAGCCGCCCATTCTCCCGTAGTGGGAGAAAAGCGGCTGCGGGAGGAAGACGAGCACGAGCAACGGGATGCTCAGAACAATCAAAGCATCCCTGGCTTCAAATCCGAGTCTCCTGCCCCCAGTGCACCTGGACAGAATGCGCAAAACAGCGCATATAACGGGCAGAATGCAAGCGGAGGTGCTGGGGGCGGGAATAACGGCCAGTTTGATGCTTTGTACATCGGTGACTTGCAATGGGTCTGTACTTCATGTTCTCCTAGTCATGTATGCAGTATCTCTGAGACTATTCGATGTATTCGTCTGTTTACAGTGGACGACTGATGAGGACCTAAGACAAGTCGCGCTCAACCTCGGCGTCACGCTCGACCATAAGGACATCACGTTCTCAGAACACAAGGTCAACGGCAAGAGCAAGGGGTAAGCGCTATATCTAGTTCGTCTTTTTGAAATCATCTCTTAGCTCCCGTTTAGCATTGCCTATGTGGAATGCCACAGCCCTGAAAATGCGACGACCCTCAAGAACTGGTTCGACAACAAGTACGTCTCATACTCAACCCGAGCGCCCAGATATTGACATACAAGCTTAGCGACTTCCAAAACCGTCGAGCATCAGTAACATTTACTAGCTCCTCCCAGGGTAACCCATTCCGTACCCTTCCCAAAGGCGAGTAACCGCTATCTAAGAGAACCGTGCATATACTGACGCCGAAGTTAACAGAACCCCCTCCTCGTGAGCAGCGACACTCAGGCAACAGTGGCGGTATGGCTCGTGGTGGCGGCGGTGGCAACTTCCGTGGTGGCATGGGTGCCACTAACATGGGTGTTGCCCCCATGATGAATGCCCCCATGCGCGGTGGTGGGATGATGGGTGGTGCCATGCGAGGTGGTATGCCAGGCATGATGGGCAACTTCGGCATGGGCTTCGGTATGGGCACAGGATTCGTAGGGAACGCTATGGGCGGTGGAGCCGGCTTTGGCGGACGTGGGGGCATGATCCCCCAAGGCCCCNGCGGTGGCATGATGGGCAACGGCGGCGGCGGCTTCGGTGGCGGGCGTGGAGGTATGATGGGCGGCGTGGGTATGGCAGCCTGAGTTCCGCTTTGTATTTCTACGGTTCCGGATGTTGACTCGCGCTTTCTGTTTGTTGTAGGAATGGGGCATGATGCCAATGGCAGGCCGCGGCGGTTTCGGCGGCATGCCAGGCCACTTCAACCCCGCATTCATGCAAGGCGGCCAGGGCGGTGGCGGCGGCGGTCAGTACGGCCCTGACGGCCCCAGGAAGAGATTCAAGATGGACGACAGTTGAAGGAGACAGCCGCACGCGCACGGACAAGACGATCTACATATGATTACTGTACCATCCTCTTCTCGACGCTACGCTGCCTGGTCTACATAATTCACCACCCTACATCTCCCCGCACACCTCGCATTCCTTTCTTCCGTACCTAGTCGCGCTTCGTCACCATCTCTGAATCCTGCTTTCGCGATCTGTCGTCGTTCATGTATTAGTCCTATAGGATGCACCACAAACCATCTAAATCTTAGGCCTTTTCAGCCAATGGCAATGCTCGTAATGGCGCATACGCCCTATCCAATTCATGGGTGAATATGTTGTTACAGTCCACGGGATATACATGTCGTTGTGTATACGATCAAAGTAGTGCAAGTCTTCTACAGTATAGTTGCAGGTTGTATGGTGTGTGCGTACTGAGCCGGGGGAATCAAGGACGGAGCAAGAACAGCGTGCGACGGAAAGACAAGGAGAAGCAAAGCGAGAATACAGGGTGCGTGAAGAGGGAGGATGCATAAGGGATAACATATCATCATCGACGTCAACAGTTTCCATAAAATCAGCACCACGCCGCATGAGCTCATGAGGTACCCACGAAATGTGCGTCGTGTCGTGTAGGTCAGTAATTGCCGCGCTTCTCCTTCTCCTTCTTTCGGCGACGCTTCTCTTCCTCGTGGCGGCGCTCTTCCTCCATAGCAATCTCGTCCTCCTTTTTCGCGATGCGCATACTGCGAGGGGCAGAGCCATGAGTGGAGAGGAAGGATACAGCAGACAGAGAACTGACCTCCTCATCTCCTCCCTCTCGACATCGAAGGCGCCCGCTTCCATATCCTCGTCGTCACTGAAGACGTCGCGCTGGATGTACGAATTGCGGTCCTTGCCGAACAGCTTCCAAATCTCGCTGCTGATGTCATTGTGCGAGGAGGCGGCGGGAGCAGGACGGCGCTTCACAGGTGGAGGGGATATGCTAGAGGATGGCGACCGCGGTCGCTTCTTCACGGGCTGTTTGCTCGCTGAAGCAGCGACCTTGGAAGGTGCGGGAACAGACGGACGAGAGGCGCCAGGTA
>JAPEVG010000307.1:0-42649 GCA_029747595.1 Trametes cubensis | reverse complement strand
CGCGTCCTTTGTGGGGGAGCGCTTGATAGTGCCGTTGGGCTTTACACGACCTGTACCGTGGACGAGGCCAGCAGCCCTTGGGCGAATTGTGCCAGTCTTGCCACGAGTAAGGCGGTGGTGTGCATCGGGCTGCTGAGAAGTTTTGGGCTCTGCGAAGAAGAAAGGTGAGACGAATGGATAAAGGCGAGGGAGGGGAGAGAGTGCTCACGGGCAGCGGGAACAGATGGAGGGGCAGGAGAGGAGGGAGGAGGGATGGGGAGGTGTATGCGCTTTGGTACGATTTGGCGAGAGCAGACGGGACACCAGATGGAGTCGAAGGGGATGTCGACTGTGTCCATGGTGGCGGGGGCGGGGAGGAGGACTGTCGGAGAAGAAGGGCGGATGGATCGCCTGCCCGGTCTTATAACCAACTAGCGTCTCTCTCCCTCCCTCACTCCCTCCCCTGCGGCCTGTCCGCCGCATTCCATTTAGTTTTGCAATTATTTTCCATTCGGTCCACCATTTCGAATATGTACAGATCCCATCGCGATCTCAAATCGCCCATGCCATGTTTCAACGCCCAAGATCCATCTCGCTTTCATCCCCCCGATTAGGAAGCGGCGTCTCATTGGACGCATAGACACCGATCCGATTCCCATCCTTTTCCCGAGCCAATAGCTGCCCCGGCCAATCAGTCCAGGCCCCGCTTTCGTCCAATCGCCAACAAGCATCCCATTACGTCTTGTCCGTCCTCGCTCGTCTTGACCTTTTCCCTCTTGTCGTCCCTCCGCCCGTCCTCTGACCCTCCCGTCTTTCGGCCAACGGACTGCGATGCCTTGTGTCGTGTCTTGTGCGTTTGCCGGGCGCAGAGACAAAACATCCCAGCCTCCGCAGTGCCCCCGGCNGCGGTCACAGCAGCTGTGCGCGTGAACTGCATGCACGCACCCATGGCCATCCGCGTGGGCGGCTCTGGTCCAGGCCACGGCCACAGCGCCTCCCCGCGGCTGCTCGTCGGCGTAATCGCTCTCCCCGGATTTTCTCCCGGCGCCCGCCCTCTGTCGCCCATCCCACCACGGCCATCTCCAGCTTACGGCACCTGCCCCTTTCAGCAGCCATCCCCTCCCTGCCCAATCCCTGCTCTCCGCTCCCCGGCCCACGCCTGCCGCCGAGCGCCTGTTTCCCCGCGCTCGGGAGGAACCGTGGTCGAGTGAGGCGCCCCTTCCCCGCATTCCGCATTCTCCTTGCCGCTTTCCCCGCAACGCCTCTCTCCCCTCCGAGCCCGTCTCCATCTCGGACCCCTCCTCTCCTCCTCCCGGATCCCGCCTCCTCTCCTGCATGCTTCCCACTCTCCCTGTGATTCCTCCCCGCGTCCTCCACGGCCTCTCCTCTCCTCTCTCCTCACCCCTCCGGCCTGGCACAAGCTTCATGCTTCATACCATGTAATTAGTCTCATACTCTGCGGAATGTTCATTAACCCCACATAGCCATGGCCAATCCGATCGTCCGCCGTGCCCATTAGCTCGGCGCCTTTCACATGTCCGACAGAGCATCGCCAGTAAACTCTGCGCATGCCATGCCACCCACTCACATCCGTGCATCTCTTCCATCCGTCTCATCCATCCATACCACCGCACACACCACCACCGGCCATAATCCATCACCCGCAATCCCATTCCATCTCATCGCGCCATCACCAGCGGTCCAGCATCATTCCCTCCGCCCTTGCGCCCTATCGCATTCTCATCGCCTTCCCATCCCCGATCCCGCCGTCATGCGATCTCTCTCCCCTTCCACCAGCTCTCTAAAAGCTCTTTCCTCTTCGTTTATCTACCGAGCATGATGATGATCCCAGCTTCCGTCCGGTCGATACGCCCCTCCAGGCCTCCAGGCCCTCTGCATAACAGCGCGATATCGATATGCAATCGCAACTCCGCCCGTGCGCGCGTGCCGCTGATCACGCCTGTGCGACCGCGATACCACCGCACACAGGCGCATCGCACCGCGCCGACGATGCGATTGCGTTCGTTCGAAATTCGAATGTGATTCACGCATGCGCTCCTTTTGCAGCTGCATATGCGGAATTCATTCGCGAGCTCCTCTCCGCGCCGTTTATTCATCCCACTCTGTCCTGGGTCCACATGGCGATGGTCATGCTGCACTGTGCACTGTACGCTGTATGTACAGGCACAGATGATTCATTGCACCGCGGCGCCCTCGGTCCCCTCAGCCTCTCCGGCCATCCGAATCGACAACTGACGTGCAACTGACAATCTGACTCGACAAAACCCACTCCTGCCAGCGCTGCCGCCGCCCGCATCTCTCTCGGACCTCCTGTGATTATGATATGGCGTATGCCATATGCCATATCTGCTCCTGTGATTCCCTCCCCGGCATCTGGACATCCTAGACATCCTGGACATCCGGTGCGGACCGCGGTTCCATCGCCATGGCACATGCTCTGCTCTGCTCTGCTCTGCTCTGCTCTGCTCTGACACTGGCCCATGCCTACCGTGCTACAGTAATGGCTATGCTACTGCACTGCTGCTGTGAACCGATCCGTGATTCGCTGCCAACGGGCCCACCCATTCACCAATTGCAATGGACGGTTGATCGCCACTGGCCGCTCGGCGCTCAGCCTGTGCACGAACGTCGAACAAGAGGAGAAACGCAACAATCACATCCGGCCTCTCGCGCACGCTCGACCAGCACTCACCGCCTCGAGCTCTCTCTATCAGGCAGATGCAAGTTCGGACCACCGCCGCGCCTCCGAGCTCTGTTCGCACCGCTTGTCGCCGCAGCGTCGTATGTTGCTACAGCCGTGCGTCTGGCGCTGCTATGCGCTCTCATGGCACGGACCCCCATTTGTTTCTCGGGGTCCGGCGCTCCATGGCATCCTGCTTTCCTGCTTTCCTGCTATCCTGCTATCCTGCTATCCTGCTATCCTGCTATCCTGCTATCCTGCTAATTTGCTATCCTGCTAATTTGCTTTGCTGCGCCTCGTCGACATCCCTCGGGCTGGCGGACGCACGCACGCACGCATTCGCGCGCATCCCTGCGAGCGCGTCCCACCGAATCTCACACTAGGCTCGCTACCCTCTCTCTCCCCTCTCTCTTCTTCCCGCGGAGTCAGCTCTCGCACGCACACGCCCATTAGTCCGAGGCACACTGCAGAGGACTTAGCCTATCGGGTCTCCATGCAAAGCAACCAAGCTCAAACGGACATCTGACGTCGTCGTCTCTGCCGTCGCGCGCGAGCTCGCGTCCTGTACCTTACGCTCGACTGTATATCGTGCCCACGGCGTCATGCATACAGTATATACGCGGACGGACGGACAAACGGGCTCTGGGAAGCAGCGAAGTTCGACGAGAACCCTTGGACGCGCCCTATCGGGAGCGGCCTCTGGCTGTCTCGGGCGCCCGGCGCGCGCCTCCGAGTGTCCGTGTGCCCATCCACCCTGCCCACCCTGCCCGCGCACCCGTGCCCCCGTGCCCCCGTGCACCTGCGCGTCCGTGCCCCGTCCGCGTATGGTATCTGCGTATCCGTCGCTGCCGGCCCMATTGTGTNATCTGCGCTTGAGTCTCAGGGAGTGCGCGGCCGACGATCCCCCTGGGGATGCACCTGCACACAGCGCGCGCCCCGCGCGCACGTTCAGGCTGGCGCTGTCGCAGATTCCGCGGTGATGCGGCTGCAGTACCGCCTCGCGCCCGCGCGAGGCAAGGTGCGACAGAGCGGGGCNACAGGCGGACAAAGGCGAGCGAGCGAACTCACGGGCCACGATGTGATGCGCGAGACGCGAGACGCGAGACGCGCGCGCTATAGTGGTCCGGGTATGCGCGGTGGTACGTAGCGGTGGTGGTTTATGTCATTGTCAACGGAGCGTCTGGGGGCGGCGCGCGTACGATAAGTGCTCAAGCCTCAGACTCCTCCGAGCTCGATCACAGCGTGCCCGTTAACGCCGTCCTCTTCGCCGTGCGCGGGCAGGTAGGCGGTCGGGCTTTTTGGTGGGGAGGGGCTTATCTCTCTGTTCGCCGTTCGCAGGGATCGCGGGTCTGCACCCGACCCCNGCGGCGTGGGGGGATCCGGCGGACAAGCTCAAGGCTGGAGGCTGGAGGTGCGTATCTGTACGTGTGTGCAGTCCAAGTACGTACGACGTGCGGCGCGTGTGCAGCGTGCGTTCGTGGACGAGGTAAGTGGTCAGTGGTTAGTGGCAGGCGGTAAGTGGTAGGTGGTAAGTGGTAAGTGGGTTGTCCGAGATACGCGTCTTGACTGTTGAGAGTTCTAACTTTGACGACGTCGACGTGCCGGGGGTGCTGCTGTACCCTGGGCGGGTGCTCGCACTCTCGTACCGCGATCCGTACTACGTATACGTAGCCGCAGGGCCACCCGGGTGAGTGCTGAGTGCTGAGTGTCGCGCGGGCGCGCCTGAGCTTGCTGTACTTATCATCGACGCACTTTTACTCGCTTACAATGACGTTGAACGTTGCCGTCACCGTACGTCCAATCATGCATTTTACAAGGCGGCGAGGCCCGAGTCCCGAACGCCGAACGCGGCGACTACGTCTTGCTGAATATACTTAGTAGACATTGACTCGGCTTCACGTCTTCTGCTGGTTATCCGCACCGGAGGACGAACGAACGTGTCTGCCCTTCCGCGGTTGTACATACATTCGCGTGCGCGTGTAATTGGTCGGCTCGGCTGTGATACGCTGTACGCCTTTGTATATGCTACAGCGCGAACCGCCGCGAAGTCGAGCGCGGGAGCGGGCTCGGACCCTCGATGACGAGGGTTCGTCGGATGGATGGGTGGGCCGCGAGCGGACGCCGACGGCGGGCTCGGAGCGTGACCGCGAATCCGAGAGCTAGGGCGACATGGCATCGTATATTTACACGCGTCCATCCCACGGCCGCGCGTTCTTCGAGCCTTCAACACTTCAAGCTTCAAGTTGAAGTTCGAGCTTCATGACCAGCTAGGCTACCCAGCGTCCTCGTACGGAGCCCGTACCCACGCCCGAGACGTCGACGCGGTCATAATATTAACAGAGTGGGTACGTTCTATCCTGGGCCATGGTTAGTGGTGGCGTCATCCGTGCCTGGTGAGACGCGTACGAGTACTCAACCGCACTTCCACTGCCAGTGCTACGCGGTTGCCAGTGTGAGTTTGACGCGGAGGCCGTGGCGGGGGTGGGGGCCGCGATGGCCGAGCAGCACTGTACCTTTGTCCTAGGATGAAGGCTGGCACTGGTAGTGACATGAGTATCACAGCTATGTACACGCTCGGGTGCAGAAGTAGTATAGCAGCGGCGCCGGCGAACCTGCAGCCGTACCGCGTATGTGTACACGGACTCGGAGTGGACCCGCATTCACCTACTATAGACAGTCGTGTGTGCACACTCACTCAGGCTGGAGTATGGCCAGTCCGTGATTTCTGGATCGAGCCGACCGCGCGGTGTGCACGAACTTCAGGGCGGATCTCGACGGACGACGGACAAAGCAGCCACATCGAGTCTCGAGTGGAGGAGATCAGGTCTGTCGGCCGCGGATGATGCGATGACTAGGACTGGCCATGCACATGCACGCCTGCGCGTGTTTGTGGTGAGCGGTTATGGTGTATCCAGATGCCTATATCCGCGTCTCTCTGGAGACACGCCGCGATGCTACTAGCTGCGCACCACATACACGCACCGTCTGCACGGGGTGGCACACTGAGCCTGGGCGACGTAAGGACTAAGTAAGTAGTGCTACTCGGTCGGGTTAGATCTCGGCATCGCATAACCGTGATCATCGGACGTACAGCATGTACGTACCCCAGAATTGCTTTGTCTCCTCTTCTTGCTGCGATGTGCGCCCATGCTGCCAACGTCGATCCTCGGGCAGGTGATACTACTAACTTAGTATTAAGTGACGACTAAGACTGAAGCTGAAGTGGCGGTGGTCGAGGTGGGTTCATGTGCCTGCTTCTTGCGGGTACGCCCTTGTTCGACTTCCACCGTGCACATGAATCCTCGCGTACTTGGTAAGCGGTAAGTGGCACTGGCAGCGCCTTGCGGGGGACAGCTGCAGGACCCTGTTGCGTATTGGGGCTCTGGCCCTCTGGGGAAGCAGGTACAGCCCATGACGAGGTATACGGTGCCACTCGTGAGTGCTATCTCCTGCCGTTTGATCACTAGATCATGAGCCGCCTCCGTTGTATGTCTGGGGATACACTTGCCTAAAGCTTTGTCTCTCGTCTTCGGCCTGTGGGCGGCACGCTTCTCAGGCGGTTCGACGTTGCGCCTTCATCTCTTCGTACATCGCGTTAAGCAATATGAACTTCGACCTTCGACGCGCGGGGTCAACCTTATACCGCAGTGTAGCAGTATGCAGTACCATTGAGTCTTGCGAGCTTCGGAAGGCGGGGACGCTCTTGCAGTACATAACGAGCGTCAGAGCAGCTGCATTGACTTCGACTTGACAAGGAAGAACGTTCCCTCGTGCTATTTGTTGTCCTGTACTAGTAGTAGTAGTAGTAACGTTACCTGTGTGCCTGCAGCGCTAGAACCTCGATTGGGTCCACCGGGCTGTCCTATCATTGCCGTGGTAGTTGACAATGTACGCCGAGGCAAGGCGCAAAGCCATGTACACGTGCGACTAGTAGGAGTGTTTTTAGAAGTTGTGTCAGCCCGGTCGGGGTCCATCTATGTATACCAGGTACTTACCTATAGCGCTATCAGTGATCGTGAGTGCGTGTAGATGTGCTACCTGCGCCACACCGTACGTACTGACCGCCCCTCCGAATAAAGTTTCGAATCGATTCCCGACGCGCCACCACGGTCATCTGAGCGCCTCTTCGCCCCCTCGCGCGATTCTCACCAACCAATACGTTTTACATCCCTGGTAGATGCCCCAAGGAATACTTAGCAGGTCTTGTCGCGCTCTCAGGGTACATCGCCTTGAGCCTTCCGGACGCTGACTTCTAGCGCCAGATAAGTCTTGAAGGAATCGACTTGAACCTCGATCGGCCAGCGCAAGGTCCGTCGGCGGTAGACCCAAGCCCAAGGGAGAGGGGTGAACGTTCGAACTTTGGGAGCCAGCTGGATATCCTCTCGCGCGTGCTACATTGATCACGCCGGTACGTACCCAGCTGGTGTACACCGCGGTAAGCACTTCCATGGCGTTGGTACACACTCCGACCGACATGTCACGGTACTGATCATGAGCAAGTGGGGCCTTCTGACCTCTGTGCGGTGCAGCTGCGTTCCCTCGCCGCCGCATATACGCACCCTGCATCCGCACTGCGGCCGCTGGCTCTGTTAGTGCCTTTGGGCTTGGTCCGACGGCTTCTTCGACTGCTTCTTCTGCAGTTGACGGTGGCGGATGCTCTCTACCCAGGTCTAGCCAGTGGGTGCTGTGACTGCCGCCTGCGCACGCTGCAGAGCAATGCAGAACCTGCAGCACTGGTGGGGTGCGACTACGGCCGTAGCATGCGGACATACTGTAAGTTCGCCCGCACCCCGCACCCCGCGTTCGCACCCCACGGCACACCCAGGACAAGAATCAGATCCATCTGCTTCAGCGCCGATCTCGAAGTTCGAGATTACGTCCATTTAATGCTACGGAGCACGAAATGGTGAGCACCCTGGTATGTTGATCCACATTCCAACATAACCGTCAGACAGGGGCAATACCTTAGTGCACTGCGCGCATGTAAGTACAGCTAGTAGTTAGCACATACTGCAGCCGTGCGCAACAAGGCTATTGCGACAGGGCGCGAGCCGCGGCGAGCGGGCCTTCCTTGTGACCTCGAGCTTATCCCGGGCCCGCCGCTGGTACGTACAGCTTATCCGCGCGCACCCTTGTTTTCTCATTTGTAGATCCCCTTCCCTGCACTCCATCTTCGAAAATCATGGGCTCTCAGCCTCGACCGCGGACCGCGGTAACCCTGCACGCTAGCGCGCGATCCACGGACGGAACCCATCATCACGATGCACAGTGCCAACGATCCAACGATCCAGCGATTTGCGGGCGTGATTGGCTCTCAGGTCTCTCGCCTCGCGTACGGCTGAATAGCCTGGGTTTGTGACATTTGTCGAGCGTCGGGTGGCGTCGACCGCGTGCACTTGACTATCGCATCAAGCGGACGCGAGCGGCCCGCCTCGCCTATGAACAAGCAGACAGGCTGGCAAGCGAGCGTGTTCAAGGCATGCTTCAACGCGATTCGTGGAGGCGGAGGCGGCCGCCGAACGTCCCTGCAAAGCTTGAATTTTGTTTTCCTCGCGTAACAAGAGGCCATGCAGTCGGCTGCTAGCGACCAGGCGACGGGTGGCCCTTAAGGGCCAAAGGTTCCAGCTCGGTGTTGCGAGCCTTCAAGCTTCAAGACTTCAAGATGGCAAGATGGCAAGGCTTGAGCTCTCAAGGTTAGCACTGCTTCTAAGTACTCGTACTCGATGCTGGAGTACTTCAATAACATACGTCTGCACTGGAAGAGTACGAATCTGTGTATTCGCTGACATATAATCGGTCGCTCGTCTAGCGTTTCTAGCGTCTTTGGCACCCACTTGTACACTCGACGAACTTCCGTGATTTTACCGCAATCTCCACCCCGTCCTGAATCCTGATCCATCCATCCATACACCCCCTCTTGGCCATCGAAGTCTCGGAAGTCCAACCCAAAGACGGGCACGAAACGCGTCCAGCCGTCCAACACTGCATGCGCACGTACTCATTGAGGTACGCTGCGGTTGTGCGACATCGCTACATCGCTACACTGGTCAACCGTACGCGTCAATGGTCACCGCTAGGCAAAACTGCACCGCTCCTCCCTGGACCCGAACCTTCTCGCACCCTCCCCAGAGCGGAAGGACCAGCTCGACGCGTCGGGCGAGCAGGCTCGCGCTCGGCCGTTGCCCGCGCAGCCTTCCGTCGTTAACGCCCTCCGTCAGCTTGCAATTTGCAGATTTGCAGAGCGGGAGGCTTAGCGCGCTCTGTGATCAGCGGATCAAGGCCCCCACTGCGCGCGCTGGGCCCAAGGGACTCACCGACGACCCGACGACACGGTTTTGACACGGGTGACGGGAAGGACCAAGCTGAAGGGGCGAAGGCGCGCACCGCTGAGTGATGCGGCGGTCGCTTGCGCGCGCTGGGCTCGGGATTTGCCAGATGGACGAATGGGGCGCGCGACCCTGAGCACTTCGACAAACTGCCCCTTCTCCAAGTTCCAAGTTCCATGTCCCATGGCGGCCGGGATGCCGCCGCCGCTAGGTATCCACAGACCACTGGCAGTGAAGCTTGAAGGCTCTCGCGCTTTCCTCGCTCGCGCGGTGCTCGCGTGGGCTTGCTCGGGTACAGTTGTTGCGACTTCCCAGTTGAGCGGGCATGGGCGGACACTGCCCGTTCTGGCGAGAGTCGGCGGGCGCCCCGTCGCGGCTCGCAGCCTCGCACTGGTCACTCGGGTCTTCGAGCTGTGTGTTGTCTGCAGTGCTATGTATCTGGTCGGTTCTCTCACTGGAGCTCTGAGACCTCGGGCATGGAGTGGGTGGGCTTTTGCGGGATTATCTCCTTGAGGGGTCTGAGCAAGCGCTGGTGGCCGAAGCCGTGTAACGCCTGCCCGGCCGCAATTGACAGATGTGCGGACCAGTGCCGGCGGATGCTGCAATCAGCGAATTCAAAGACTCGAACCAGCACATTGCGCAAGAGGATAGCTATGTCGGCACGAGCGACACGCTCGGTGTTGGATAACGCACCCCGCTGTCCCGAGGTAAGTCGGACAATGATTACGTCGAGGAGGTCGTACGTTCTGACAATGTTGGTCGGGTGACAGACAGCGCGCGCGTCCCGTGGTAGCAGGACATATAGCATGTCATTACGTCCCCGCCCACGACCGCCCATGATGGAGATTGGCCACACAGCGCAGGCGGCGCGAACTCTCGAGTTCCGCCGGGTCNGGGGGCGCGGGCATTGTCAATGTGGCAAGATAAGTGGCGAGCACATAACGTACTGGTGATGGGGCTACCCCGCAATCCGCATTCGCCGCCGGATGGGGCAGGTACGTTAGACGGTACGGCATCTCTGTCAAGATGGGACATGTCACTTACCCCGCATTTGCTTGAATGCCAGGTCGAACCGGGAACTCACGATGCCCCACTTGGACATGATCGCGCGCTGGCCGGTGGATAGAAATCGCGGACCAGGTTCCAAACGCGGAGAGACACCGCTCAAGTGGCCTCGCGTGCTCGATGGCGTTCGTTCTCGCGGTCAGATCGAGCTCGGTGTGTGCCAAGCTGGGATCTCCTTGCGCCGCCGCCGGCATCTTCTGTTCCCATTCTGGCTGCAGGCACTGACACACGGCAGCGAGCTGTGGCGTGCGGGGACGCGGCATGGTGCCTCCAATTTGGCAACGTGGTCTAACAGAAGCGCGGCTGCTGCTCGTCACCTTCGGCAGGCAATCTTCGTCCATCCTCAGGTGGAGCTCGCTGAAATCTTTCGGAATTCGTCCAGGTAACCTCAGCGATGTTCTGTCGGGCAGAGGGAGACACGAAGTGTACTGGCCTTGGTCGCAAGCGAGCTACGGGACGAGCTTGTACGGCATGCATTCATGCAGAGGCATTCTCGCAGCCTTCTCAGGCGTTCTGTAGGCCAGCATCCATCCACGCACAGCACGCCATCGGGCGAGGAAGAGGGAGCAAAGGGGATCCGGTGACCCAAGAGAAGTAGGGCGCGACATGGCCCGAATCAAGACGCGTCCGTTCCGCGAAGCACCAGGGCTCTCGTCCAAGGTGCCGATAGCTTAGGTGCCGTCTTCGCCTCCAGCCACGCTCCACGTCCAGGGCTTCGTCGTCGCCGGGAGAGCTTCGTGTACTCAGCATGATTTGCTGAGCAGCATTCGCCGGGCTCCCCCGCTGCCATTATACGCCGTTGCGAAGCACCGATGCGTTGCCCTACACGGTACTCACTGTGGGTCGGTTCTCCTCCAGTTGTCTTCGCGCCTTCGACCATCTCACGCCCCACCCGACTGGGCCACTTCGCGCCATTCAGCCAGCTGGCTTCCAGCTTCCAGTAGCAAATAGGCTCGAGGCATCCAGTAAGCCTATTTCCTTGCCGCTTCTCGCTGTTTCTAAGCTGTATTGCTTACGATCGATCGCCCCATACTAGCACACCTGGATCAACTTCGCTCTACTGGATGCGGCCTTGTCCATAAGCGTCGTTCTCACAGGTAAGTTTGTGCAACTTACACCTTTCGACACCCGTTGGCATTGCGTGTGCACTTGTCGCATTCTGCGCGTTCTACACGATTACTCGGCATCGCCGAGCTACCTGTCGACGGGCCAGGACGTAGAGATGCACACGTACGTCATGGCGTATCCACCCGTCTTCCCGTTCTCTCGACAAATAGGCATCTCCCGGTGCGTGTGCTCGGGAGAGCAGACGTCGCTTGCTCCTTCATTGCAATCAATGGGAAGCCCGCTGTGCAATTGGTCGCATGTCGCTACACCTGCCTCGTCACGCGGCGCAGCGTGCCTGTGCTTCACGCACTCGCACTCCCTCGCCCAACGGGGCGCATCGTCTAGCGAGGACACTTCGCCGCGTCTATTCCCATGCGCGATTACCTACACCTTCGTGTCAGGATCGTTCCGGGGGGGGCGTTCTGCGCCAGCTATTGGCTCCTCGCGATCGACGCGTGCATACGCGACGGCGATGCCTTCGACCTACTCCTCGAGGCCGCATCGAGCAGGACTTGCTCCTCGGACGAGCACACACCGAAGGACCGCCCGTCCACGCGGGTTCGCGCGAGTCGACGGCCGACGGTTGGCTCGTTCGCAGGCTATCAGCTTACGGTGGGAGGAGGGATATGCGCCAGCCAATCGCCCGCGCGTTGCCCTGTCCGCCAACCAGATCGCAGGGCTCTTGCGGCTCCCAGCTCGCGCGCGTGTGGGTTCCCAGGTTCGAAGGTGGTACCCACGCCCGACAGGCCAATCGCTGCCCGGTACAGGGGGCCCACTGGGATAAGTCCCTTCTAGGACTTATCCCTGTGTGCTTCCGACTCCGCTGCTTGCAACGCAACATATCCATCTAGGCAACCCATGGCGAGGAACACGGACGCGGGGCCTGAATCTACGGTCTGCAGGCCCTCGGTGATGCATCAGCCCCCGGAGCATGCGCGTCTCGTCGCTGGCTTCTCCCGCCTCTTGAATCTTCTTCGCTCGAGTCCGGCGTGCGAACGGAACGACGAGTCAGCTTGACGCTGCGGGGGGGGGGGGGGCCTCCTGCGAAGTCCGTGCCTTGCCCTTCCGTGTATCCCCCGGCTTACGCATCGACGTTGTCGCTGACAGACGATCCCCGACACGACAAGGTTCGAAGTTAAGTACAGGATGATTACCTCGTCAGTGGCTCGCTGAGTGACCCGGCTGTCAGATGGTAGTAATAGTATTCGATTGAATAGTTGGCTGGCGCTGCACTGGCAGCGCTGGATGCCGTTGCCAGTGCATCGCCATCTGAGCCATCCTCCGGCGGGCATCACCAGCACCGAGCACTGAACACCTGCCATGCCTCCGCGTTCGCTGTCTGCGTCCGAACCCAAGTCCAAGTCTAAGTCCAAACGCGGGCCCCGCGTCGGAGCCACTGATGTGTGGTGTCAAGAGCGCAGTTTGGTCGTCCGCCGGCGAAGGCGGGCAGTGGGGCGTGTGTTGATGCGTCAACGCGTCAATGCGTCGACGCGAGCGGTGCCTGATGCCTGAAGGCCTGAATGCGCGAGGCTGGCTACCGACGCCGATACCAGTCTTGGCGACGAAGCTTGCTTACCTACTACGGACTTCCGACGACTCAGTGCGGCTCTTGGGAGTGTACCGTGTGGATTGTACTCCTCACGCACATGAGGTGGAAATCAGGTGCTTCGGGCCCTACCATTGCCTCCGGGTGCGTGAGTGCAATCCTCAGGCCTGAGCCCTGTGTGTTCAGCGGTCCCGCGATCAGAGTACAAAGTGAGCGCACCCGCACCCGCGCACAGGGTGCCCTGCCGATGTGCGAATAAAGTATTCGCCCTGACCTGGCAGGGGAAGGGAGGGGAAGAATAACATTGACATGTCCGGTACCGGCGACGCTCGCTGGCTATGGCCGTGAGTGTGAGTGCTTCTCCCTCCTCTTTGATAGCGCTTCTTCTAAGCACGCGCGATGATAGCGCGATATGACGGTACGTGCTGCTGCTGACGCTCTGCGAAACGAGTCTGACCCAGGGCTCCAGGAACGTACGGTGGGTTCCGCGATCTCCGGTTCAGGCTGGAGATGTGGCACACGACCTAAATTGCTGCACCGACTTCGGTGTGGATCATTGATCGTTGAACCTTCGAGCATCGAGGATGAAGGGGTCGAAGCAAGCACGATAGGTACGGCATCGAACCCTCCCTCTCGTGTGCCACACATGTCGTGAAGCTGATACGTTGATATGTCACGCAGCGAGGCAGGACATCGCCAAACCAACAGTCGAACAGTCGAACGGGATCAAAGCTACGCTAGACGTCCGACACTTATCTCTGGCCGTCGGATCTCTCACCGAGTCGGAATCGCATGTCGTCGAGGCCTCGGGGTGTTGACCAGCACATAGCATTGACGTTCAGTTACAGCTGCCCGAAATGAAACCTGAGAGGCACCCGTCCACTCAATCACAAGAACCGCGGCCACGATTCGACGAGTCGCCGGGCATGGACGAGCTTCGCTGCAGGGCCAGTGGCAGCCGCCCCGGTCACTGTCCCACTGTCCCACTGGCACATGGCACGCCCTCACCGGTCCTACATGCATGGTGGTATCCGGCGTTGTAACCTACGGCGCACTTCCCCTTCCCCTTCCTCGCACCCCTTCCCACTTCCCTGTGCCCTGTCTATCTCTGTCACCTCTATCTTGGCGACCGACCACCTACAATGCACCTTGCAATCAAGCCTGCCGTCCCGGATCCCGGAGCCCGGATCGCGCGTTCACTTCCCTTCTACTTCTCGCTGGCAGCTGCAGCGAGTGCCTACTCTGGCCGGTGGTGGTGTACAGTGATCCCAGGGCGACAGCGTCAGCAGCAGCGGGTGCGAGTCCGCCGGTTTAGGCTTCGACTTCCCGGGCGGTCCGATGGCCATCGCAATCTGCTGTCCACGGTGTGGATAGCAGGCACGAGGGGATGTATGCGTCCCTCGAGCTTCTCCTCCCCGCGAGCCGCCCGGCGTCGTAGTACGCTGGCAGCACGGCGCACGCGTGATCCACTGATCAACGGCCGCGACGAGTGCTGCTGCGCAGGCAGAGTCTCCCCGGTCCTCCTAAACCCCTGCCTTGCCTTCTGCTGTATATGATTCTCGTCCCGTTCGCTGGTCCTGCGTACGGCGTATCTGGCGTTTGGAGTCGGCTGTGATGATCATGGCGGAGATGATGCATGCAGCATTTGCGTGATGCCAATCGTCTAACTACGCCGCCTGAGCACGACCACGACCGTACTTTCTAGGCGCTTTGCACTCATTTCCGACTCGAACGGTGCGCCTGAGGGGTAGTCATCGCCCATCACGAACTCGAACCATCCCGCGCGCCACCGGAGACAACGAGGACGACGAAGGACGGAAGGCGGGGTTGGGCGGTTGGCGGCGTTCGGCATTTCCCTGCTCAGGACGCGCGATCAGGACGTGGGGCTCAGGCTCGAAATCATCAATGCACGTTACATGTCGCACGCGGGGAACAGTAGCAGCGCGCTATGGAATGCATGACGCTGGCCAACGACTATACCCGTAATGGTGCAAGAGCTCCAGGATCAGCGACCTGGCGCTGCGCTGAACGACCCACTCACCGCCCATGCGCAAGATCGTCCTCGACGGGAACATCAACGTCGCCGCGCGACGTCTTGCAACGAATCGCTATCTAAGTTAATGAACAGCCGGCATGCGGCGCTACGCGGGGCGTAACCTCTCGGTGTCCGGTCATTCGCGACGTGCTTCTCCCCCGGGCCTGATGGCACCTGCTGGTACAGTGCAATCCTTCTGGGCTGGCGTCCCTCTGCCGCGCGTGCATGTATTCAAGCTGCGCTTCTATCCCGCGGAGTCCGCCTCGGCCGATCGACGTCGACCTCGAGAGTGGAAGCGCATGCCACTGGGTGGCCTGAGTGGCCTGACGGCTTGACAGGGCTGCCGCCCCCTCCAGCTGCAGGTTCTTCTTCGCTGATGTAAGGCCCGAGGCACGAACGTCCAGCATAGTATTCAATGCACAGTCCGAGTCCATAGACCGGGGTTGGTCATGTCAGCACGCGAAGCCCCGTACACACCGCCGCCTTCTGTGCGCATCAACGACTTGGGCGACGTGGTATCGCGGACTTCGAATCCACAATTCAGGCCCCCCCCCAGGCGCTCGGGCCCGAGGTCCTGAAGCTTCGTGGCGCTAGTGCGTAAAACGCCTGCGCGTCAAGCTCCCCTTGGGCATTGGCATTTGAACATACGGGGCATCTCCGGGCGGTAGCGGTGAGCCGGGCACAGTGATGTGCAGTGCGCGCAAGGTTCGTCGGCGCGCGCTGGATGGCAACCGTCCCTGGTTCCCGTGCGTCGTCATCGACGACGGCTCGGAAGGACGATAAGTGCGTGCCTCGAAGACTCTGTGGTGATGGGTGAGTGGTACAACACCGTACAATTGGCCAGTACATACTCACGCAGAATGCGCAGGCGCGCGCGTTATCATATGCACGCGCTTGCATATGGCATTCTGGTAAATACATCAGCGCATCATGAGCGTTAAACCCAGCGACTAGCGTTCATCATCCGCGGAGCACGAGTAAGTACTAGCTTTCTTACGCGAACGTGCTCAGGTCATTGACGACATTGCATATACTCGGTTAGCACTCACTGGCTTGGAAAACGACGGGAGATCCCCAAGTGTTGCACTAAAGGACGACAGACGACGGTCGTTTGCGCATTGATAGCTCCCGCGGGAGGCGAGAGATTGCCCCGAGGTTTGTGCTGACGGGCAGGGACGCAGCGTCGGGCTGTGTAATGCACCCGCCGAGTGCCGTATCCAGCAATCCTCCGCACCGATGCGCCGTATCGACCGGCTTGCCACTTGTCATGTTGACCAGTTGAACTTGTTGCGCGCGGGACGGACGCTGAGACGGCGCGAGGGCAGAGATTGCTTGGTCATTGCCATGTTCGACATATCCTGCTGCCATCACATGTATGATGAGCATGCTGCGTGCTGCAGCAGGTAAATATAGGTATATCAGGTGTTGCGAACGCTGCAGCCCGTTACGGGGGTAATGCTATCGTACCGCATCGCCGTCGCGCACCTGCCCGACTGGAACTTGTCAGGACAAGGCTCGAGTTTCAAGAGGTAAGTACTTACCTGCATCAGCCATCATTGGCCGGTCGATGCAACAGCGAGTTTGGATCTGCGGACTAGATGCGGCATCGGCGAGATGATGGCCATGGTGCTTTGACTCCGAGTTGCAGCTGCCATCGCGTTGACGCGCACTGCACTGAATGAACTCCGCACTGCTGCTGTGCCTGCGGCCATGTTATGACTATGGGAATGCAGCGTCATCCTGTGATAGGATAGCACCCATCGGTGAGGTATATGGATATCCAAGCTTGAGCTTTGTCTGGGCTCGCTGATCCAGCTGAGGGCATCTAGGACCGGTCCGTCTGTAAATCGACTCACGGGGGACGTCCTTGCTCCACGGCGAGACACTGCCGCCCGAACTCACTCCGCACCGACCGGGGCCTAGAGGGTGTGTGGACTCAGCAGAGAAAGCTATACCCAGAACGAGACGGCGGCACTGCAGTTTCAGCCGCTCAGCCAGGCATACTGATTCCATTTCAAGATGGAGGTCCACCTTCTTGCGCCGTCTCGAGCTGGGCGGGGACGGTCTCGATGCTTCTTCAAAATGAACTTCGTCCGAGTGTGCAGCCGCGAGCAGCCCGAGTAGGTAAGTCCTGTCCTTTGGTGGTAGCACTTGAACACATGAATTTGGGCGACTGACCTGTGCGCTGCCGCTGCTGCGATGCCACGCTATAGGCCGGGACGCAATACCTCCGAGGTCGATACGGGAGCTGAGAAAGTTTGTCGAGGAACTGCGGTCGCTTCTCTAGCACGTCAATCAGGTGGTACGCTCGGCCGCCCAATCCGGGATCATCTTCCACCAGGATGGGAACTTTCATGCAGAGACATATGCTCTGTCGGGACGCGGCTCTCGCGCGGAGGTAGTACTTTTGCGCAACTTACCCAGGTCGAGAGAACATGGATGGCAACTACTAAGCGCGGTCAATACAACCGTGTTGCCACTGGCCTTGCGTTCGGAGGCCGTGATTGGCTGGAGAGGATCGGCCCGGCCGGCGCGGAGTAGTCCGCCACGCCAAAAGTCAGTTGCCCCAGTTTCCCCGCACTCGACCCAAGTTGCCTTTCGACGCTCAGGAGTCTGTTCACGGCTACACCGATGATCCTAGGGGCAGATACACACGGAGCTGCGCGTGGATTAGCCTCTTACTCGGATGCCGCTCCTAACATCCGAGGGATCTTCGAAGACCAATACGTGAGTCTCAGTCTCCCGAAGGTGAATACGAAATCGTCAGGCTGCGGGCCATAGCACGAACGCGATCTGGGAATATTCTGGCATGTGAGCCCGTTGGACAGGCGTACCTACATCATGAATGTCAGCAGTGAGGAGTGTTCTTCGGTTCAACGTTGTGTAATAGCTGCTCACCTCGGCAATTTCTAGGTGGTATGCTCAGATGCGTATTGCTTCGATCCGTGTCGGGGCAACCTTCCGGACCGATGCCAGACCTCGCGAAGGTGTCGCACCAAACTCGGCGAGTCTGAGTAAACTTCGGGCTGCTGCGTAGTCGATTTGGAATCTTCAGATGCGCGTTGTATAGAAGCCAAGGATACCCGGAAAGAGCGCCGATGTTTCAGGTAACCGACACGCATCGCTATGCGTATTAAGATGATGTTCACGATCGCCTGCACGAGTCCGCTATATTGTGGTGTGTTTACGTCCATTGAACGTCTGTTGATTCCGGCGCGTTGGCACATCTGGACGCATCATGGGGAATCATGCGCATCTTGTGTAAGTATAGTCAACTACGACGGCCACGAGTCCTTCATGATCCAAAGAGTTACTCATCTCTTTGTGCTTGCCACATCCAGGAGGTCAAACTGCCGAAACTCTGTTATCACAGACAATACACCGCACGTAGGCGGTATAGTCAATCTCTTACTCAACAACACGCACAAGGCGCGTCGTTACGTCAACACTCAAATAATACGCCCGATCTGTCCTAGCTAACTCGAGGGATTTTGCATGTTATGCCTCCGCGAGGGTTATCCGATCTTACGTTCAAGCTCAGGCCCTTGTTCTGTCCTTGTCAGCAGGTCTGAGCGACGTCATCGAACCTGGCGGGAGCTCACCGACGGCTACGTCGACTGCGCGGGACGAGACAAGAATCGAAACAGTTTTGTTCGACTTTAGAGTTTTCGCCATGCCGGCCTGGGTATAGCATTCTTGACCCCTAAACCATGGTGTTGTCAGAACTGAGAGACCGTACGTGCTCCTCCCGGAGATCCTTGTCGCAAACACCGAGGCAGCGCATTTTCATATACGCGATCGCGAGGAGTTTGGGACTTGCGACGTCCGAGTCGGCGGTGGAGAGGGTGTCCGAGAGTTGTAGGTCCAGACACGTGGCGACGGTGACTAGACTGACACCCGGCGCTTGTTTCGTCGCCATGTTTTCATCTCGCCACCTCCGTCTCGTACTACACTCTGAACACATCTAACTGGAAATGCTTTGTTTCTCTGCACGGATTATCTCACCGTCTTTCTTGGGAAGTGATACCAGAACCAGGGGAACGGCCCGAGACAACGACCCTGTTAATCATTCTTGACGACGCAGAGGTAGTGATTCGCATATAGGCAGCTCGGGTTTCCAAGCCTCACCTCAAACGTCGATATTTGTGTATTGCAGTGCGTCAAATGTTCTAGACAGACCCGACGCATGCCCGATCGCACTCTATCAACCATCCAATGAGCAATACTTCTCGTACGACCGTTCGACGAATGCGGCATGGCGAGACTAAGATGATACTCTGGCCTGGTAGGCCTGGACGTGACCTCAAGTCCCGATATCCGAACGCAATCCGTACCGCCCTCGGTGGGCTCATTGTTTCCGTTAAAACGATCACCAACAGTCCCGTGCTCAAGCTGTGGTCACGTCTTTCCAGGCTCTCGACCTGCGCGGTTGCTGATTGGGTCGTACGAGTTCTGTCTCGACTATGGATAGCGCCAGTGTTTCTTGGGCTGGAACCCCGCAATGTTAATGATGTTGATTTGCCCGTTTCACGTGAAGCTGCAAGATGTGGATGTGACAGGTATGGTATCTAAGTTGTCTTTCGTGCATTCATCTGAATCGTTCTCTAATCCGCGACAGGTTTGATGTCCAAGTTGCTCTTGTATGCATCTCGACGATTCTCGGTAACCTAGCCGATGGTCAAAGAGTGATTGGTTGATTGCGTCTGCGCAGTGCTTGACCATGTTCCGACGGTATGCCTTGTCGTCGACTTAGCTTACAATGAAACGTCAGCACAAGTACCTGGCCTCCCCTTCCCGCGCGTGTGGGGTGTCCATCCTCCGATCGGATAGTCATTCTCAGCACTATGTCAAGGGTCCCGTCGGTATGCCATATGCTGCCAGGCACGAACAGCTCGGAACGCAGGGAACCAAATACGGCCTCGTATAGTTGCCGGCAGTATTGGCCTGGCCTTCGAAGCTCAACGCCACATTTCGAGAGCTTGACAGCGTCTCACGTATCTTCAATGACTCTGCACCGCGGGGCAAGGCACGCTGCGGTCATTCCGTCGCGGGTGAGTGGTATTTCCCCGCGCGCGTTACGGGACGACCAGCTGAGATTGGGTTAGCACGGAAGTGCAGCTACGGACGGTGATAGATGCCGTGCGTACCGCAGGCGTGCGGCGACAGTGCGCATCACGTCCGTCCTGTCTTTAGCTACGGGCGTGCTAGTAGGGGAACGTCTCCGGCTTCTCAGCCGGGACGTGCGATGCCTGGTAGGTGCGTTTGGGCAATGTCACTGCGAGGTGAGCGTTTCTGCTTATCGTGCGGCTCCTGAAAGGCAGCTGACTAGCCGTTGTCGCTCGGTTCTGCACCCAGGGCTTGTCTGAATGCAAGAATGCAGGGATGGTTCAATGTGCAGCACCGTTGCCGCGACGCGAGGCTCGCGAGCATCAACGATGCGGGCAAGAGGCCAGCCCGTCATCGTGCATTCACATACTACTCGCTGCCAGCCCTGGCCGTGATTGCGGCAACTCCGCGATTACACCGTCTCGATGGCCGGCGGGCACGATTCCATTGGACGACGTCGCCCGGGCTTCACACAGCAGCTAGGTAGCCGATTGGGTTGAACTGTCCCATTGACTGCTCGCCGAGCGTGCATCAACTTGAACGATCATGCTTCTGCACTAGTACTCACCAGGGTTATCCTCACAGCATGGTTGCGTTGGGGTTATCCCGCGGGTTCTCACCTGTACGGCGGCCTCAGGCCCTCTGCCAGTGCCATTGGCTGCAACTGCCAACCCCCTCCCTGTCAGGCGAACTCAAGCTCGAATACAAATGACCGGTGCCTGTAAGCGGGAGAAGCGCCCACTAGTACGGGAAAAGACAAGAAAAATACAAACGCGAGGTGCGTCCTATAGACACGAGTAGGACGAGCTAACGAATGGCAGGCAAGTGTCCTGCCACGGGCCCTTTCATTTACGTGTAATGCATCCCATTAAACTTCCGACTCACGTACATCGCGGCATACCCCCCCGCTTCTTCCCGGTGCATCGTTATTCTCTCGAGTAAGTTGAAATAACCCCACATTTTAGACTTAGAGACTCTCACACCTCGCACGCATTTGTACAGTGCGATGCCGAAACGTGTCCACAAAACGGGAACGAGGCATGCGATGCACGCTCGGATGCTGCGCAACGTCTCGCACATTCTGCAGCATTCGTCTTCAGGTTGGTGGCGCAGTCTATGACATGTTACTTACGATAACTACTAGGACGTAGTGCCGTTGCGCAGACACCAAGGGGCCGGTTTCGGAGGTATCTTCGTGACGTTACGGTGCACCTGACCGACAGCACTCCGAGCTCGCCCGCAGACTTCCGAGCACATTGACGGAATACTGGATGTCAGAATACTTTGAACGCAGCTTTCATGTCGTCAGCCACAAGATCCGACGTCGGTCACTAGACTGGGACTCCGAGTTGGTCGTCGTCGGCTAACTACAGCCAATGCGGTCGACCGTCGACGAAACGCCACCGTCGTCATGCATGGTCGAGGCTCTTTGATACGAGTCGGCTTATGGCAACATGTCGACCGTAATTCTCGGAGGTTCCTAAGAGGATGGACCCAGATAATCAACGAATGACGCGGCATCGGGTGAAGCAATGCACGACTGCTCGTTTGCTGGCTCTCATGTGGAACTATGATCCGTTACCTCCCTGGTGATGTTCTGGTTCAGGCGTAGATAGGTCCGTAATTGTATGCGCCTACATAGCTTATGGAGATCCTCCTATTTCAAAGAGCGACGGAGAGAACCTGTCTGTCATTGAGCATGAGTAGATAGAAAGAAGATATAGTGTTACATAGAACATTGGAATGGGTGCAATCACGTTCGGATCGCGATGAACGGTACATTGAGGTATAGCAAGGTTGCATAGTAAGTAGTACACGCAGGGGTATGGTAGCCTCAAATGCAAGTGAAGTTGTGGCGACGACATCCTTGCCGATTAATCAATCCACAATCGTTCCTGCCTCCGGATCCTCGCCATCTCTTTCGTGTATCTGCCGATCTGATACCATGCAGTTTCCACCTCGTCCTCCTGAGAGTCCCACTCCCCCGAATCAGTGCCACGGCCCTCCGCCCGATCCCAAGCCGTCTGCAAAGCGCGCAAGCCAGGGCATAGGTCCGAGAGCACACTGGATAGCATGGCGATGTTAGTTTGGTGATAGACCATAGACGCGCCGACGCCGAGTACGAAGTGATTCCAGGGGTCGAACGAGACACCGTTGAGGGGACGCAGACCAATGTCGTATCGCCCGTCGAATGCGCTCGTGTCGGTGTTGAACGTGAGCGCGAGTTTGGTGAGGTCTTCACAGCGGAGTGCGAGAGGGATCAGGCCTTGGATTGTGACGCGCGAGAACAGTCCTTCGCGCCGCCATTCAGCTCCGAGCTCAAGCGTGCGGATGGAGGGCCAGGCATTCGCCATGCGCTCGACGAAGGCGTCATCTATATCGATAGGCATTCCTGGCTCGAGCTGTAGGGCCGTGAGTGACAGCCGCAGAAGCGGTTCCAGGGTCCCGGATGTAACGACCTGACCGGCTTCGCCTCGCGTACGCGGATTTGTGGACGCAAACCGGAGACTTCTCAACTTGCTCCGCATGCGATCATCCCGAACCAGGCTAGCGAAGAAAGCTTGGAGAGCAGGAGCCGCAGGCGGCTGGTCGACGACGAACGAGATTCCATCCAGAGCGGGACTCTGGACCATGCGCAGCCACCGTTCACAGAGGGCGAGTGTGTCTGCATGAACTGATAGGAGGTGCAATGAAGGGAAGAAGGAGCGCGAGCCAGCGATGGCGTCTTCGGATAGCTTGAGAGTAGTCTTTTGGTCGGCGCGGATGGATATCTCCCGAAGCTGGTGCATGGCAGAAAAGTGGACGATGGTGTTTAGCGGCATCGCTGTCTCCCAAGCATATCGAAGGGAGAGCAGATGATGCTGGCGCTTTGCAAGGTCGAGGACGGCCCGTTCGATGAGCGGAGATTCGGAACACTTGAATTTGAGGGAGCGCAGCTGCGAACCGTCGTGTCCATACGCCTTGAGTGCAGAGACAATTGCACGTTCGGACTTCTTCGACCACTCCGCCATGACGACATCCATAGAGGAAACGAGGGGGTTGAGCATCAGTAGGAACGCTGCAAGCTCATGCGTCTCCTCTGTCCATCTAGCCGATGACTGCGCCCACCCGAAGGAGTCCAGGTTGGGGAGGAACGGATCAGAGCCCAACGCCTTCCTGAGTGTGATGAAGACATCGCCCGCCAATCTGCCCTCCCATCGAGTATCGGCGCCGACTGGAGGGTTGAGAGACAAGGTGCGGATCCTGGACGCGTAGAACTTGACACGTGCCCAGTCCTCAGTCTTCGGCTCCCCAAGGAGCTTCTATTGACACGTAGTACACGTAAGTAGTTCGTCCTTGCGGATTATCCATGTTGGCCCACATACCACGGTACGGACACCATCGTCCCCCGGCTTCTCTGCCCACAAATGAGCTGGAAAGCATTTCACGAGGGGGACCAACGACGTCTGGTAATCCCACAGCCTGTTGAGCGCTACTTCTTGGAGGCAGCGCGCTGTGCGGGCGAGGATGGCTAATGTGGCTAAACCGTCTTCATCGTCCAGGACCATCTCATATATGAGATGCTGAAGCTCGGGAACAGCAAGGCAACGTGCGGTTGCGCTAGGGGTACTAGTTTGAGAGAGTTTGTTCATGTTGCTGTCATAATCCTGTTGCGCCGACAACTGTGGTGAATGGCGTAAGTTGGGATACCAACAAACCAGTTCCAAGGGCAATATTCCCGGGGGTGATATAATCAGGACATTGAGTTACTTACGCTGCTCTCCATGTGTGTTCAGTATGTGTTTGGAACAGGTTAAAGGATATGGCGACGTGTAACGATGTGGTAGCGGTTCAAGCTGGTTCAAGCCGTTTGAGGGCAACACGACTTATATAGCCGCTAGCCATCCGTCGCTAATAGTGTGAGCGCTTACTGTGGCTACACGGTAACGTGACTTTCCCTCAGGCGCGCGAGTCGCGACTCGCCGCAGACGCCGTTCAACACCGTTCCGAAGACGTTCACCTAGCACTCGAGTACTCATTGCACAACTACGACAACTCACACGCATATAACAAACCACGAGGGTAACTTCGTACATGTGGAAATTGCTGCTGCATATACGACGAGTGATTCACTTGTTTGTTTTTACTGATTCAACACGCAGGCGCAGCTGCTTGCAGGAGTCTGGCACGGAGCCCGTATGGGAAGACTTCGCCTAACAAAGAGTCGCATATTAATACCAGTAGACGCTTCAAAAAANGAAATCACAAACGTACCTGCACGAACTGCCGCGTCTCGACCATCCGAGAGCGCAGCATTGACCATGTCCGCCAAACTCGCCTGTGCCGATCGCACAGCGATATCGACCACCGGCTGCATGATGGCCTCTTGGAACGCGGAAACATCGATAGAAATCTCCTCGCCAATCCGGCGGCCCTCGTCTTCCCTGATCTTGAGAAAGGCGGACAGGAGTTCTTCCACATAGCGCCAGAGTGCGACTCTCGTCTCGTCGGCATTTATGAGCGGTTCGTTGGTCTCGATAGTGGACAGTCTGGGGAAGAGGCGGGCCAGGAAGGCTGCGACATTTTGAGGTTCTGGTACGTCAGAGGTCCCGACCGCAAGCGTCTCGAGGCGACATCTACTCGAGATGTTCATCAAGGGCCCCAGTAGTTCTTCCCAAGCACACTTCCCAGCATTGGTTCGAGCCCCATCGGGCCCTTGTTGAGGAGCAGGCCCAAAGGTTGCGTCAAAACGTATACCAAGATCGCGCAGGTAGCGACAGTGGATGGCAAACGGGACCAGCACCCGTATGTTGGGGAGCCTGTCGTGACGGCAGCTATGTCCCTCCGCAATGAGCAGCACTTCAGCGTCCGGCCATGCCTTTGCCATGTCGGCGTATACGGCCTCGTCGAGCGCATATCGACAGCGCAAGCTGATATGGAAGGCTTGCACATGCCGGAAGTCGAGCAGCGGCCGGAGGTCGGACGAACGGATGATCGAGGTCTCCCAAGTCTCCATTGAGGCGCCAACGACTTCGGTGTGACAGATGCGAATACCGCACAGCGTTTGAAGAGGTGCTTGGTGTCGTATGGATGTAAAGAGTGTAGAAATGAGGTTGAGCGGAGGCACGTCAGAGAGGCATACGCATAGGGACCGAATATTCGGTGGCTTCACCGCGGCGCTAAAAGCGATGTATGCTTGCGTTGTCGTCACCAAGTCGAGGGTGATAATATTCAAAAAGGGGCGATCTCCACGAAGAGCAGAAGGCAGGCGTGCCCATGTTGCGCCCTCCGGGAGACGGATAGACAGATATCTGAGTGTAGTCAAAGACGCAAGCGTGATGATGGCGTTCTCTGTGAGAGGGATCTCAGAGCTCTCGAAGCAGGTAAGGGAGGGGAGAGCACAAGCTAGGGCAGACAGCGAAGAGACGCTAGCGGGACTGTAGCCCAGCACAGCGTTGTCTGAGCTTCCGATGACGATCTCGCGCAATGCGGGAAATTGTTTAACGATGAGCTGGAGGGTCGTGTCCACAAGTGCGGCCTCTGCTGCCGCCGGGAAGATGTATTTTCCAATGACCAGTTTGTTGAGATTCCCACCGACGCATGAGAGGAACGAAGGAAGGCAGGTAGACGTGAGGTGAATGCGTCGCCAGTCAAGTGCTCTGAGGTTAGGAAATAGCACCGGTGTCGGCTTGCTTGATTGTATCTCCTGCCATATCTCAGGTCCCAGGAATACGACTTCAGGATCTGCGTATGACCCAGCCCCGACGATGAACGTCACGAGAGCCGAGTACTTCAGGAATCTAACCCAATCCGCGGGCGTGAGGGGGCGAGAGATGTGCTGCAGCGAGAAGCGTACGATGAGCAACACGACATGACTCAAGGGTGATGAATGCATACCAATATGCGTTCGGAATTAATATTGCATGCGTCTTCAGGAAAACACTTGACCAAAGGGACGAGGCCCTGGAGTTCTTTCCACAAAGCCGCCACAGCAGATCCATGGAGTAGCCGCGAGGTGCGAGCCATGATCGCCAAGGCATCGTCATCCGAGCATCGACAGATTTCTTCGAGTATCTCATCGATCGCGAACGCTGGATGCATAATGTTTCTGCGTGTCACGATGCATGATTAGCCAAAGCGCGTTCCAAGACTGTTCAACTCACCAGTGAAGTAGTCAAGATTAGTAGTCAGTGGTGGGCTTGACTGCCAACGTTTCTTGAGAGAAGAGGGTGAGAGAACGTCGAAGAGCGCAAAGATGCTGAAGGTATATTACGACGAGCCTGTCCTCGCGAGTTCCACGAGGCCGTAGAGAATGCCGTCAAACAAGCTTGCGGTGTTGATGCTTCTTGTGCGGAGCGCCTTGCAAGCCTGGACGCGAAGCTCTGCGACGTGACGTTGCGTAAGCCCTCCCCCTGCTTCCATTATATGTCTATATAATGACGCGAAGGTTGAGGATCCACATGATATGCCTAGTACAATGGTGACGACGGTGCCGACTGCAGCAGTGAGTGACTCGGACTTTACCGTAGTACCGTCGAATCGATAGTTTCCTCAAGTTCGATGCAGACCATTTCAAGCTGGGTTTGAGAATTGAGTGGAAATGCCCTTCCACAACGTTTGTCAGAATTGACCTGCAGCTGATGAATGTCTGGGTCCGAGGAGTCTAAGGAGACGCCATCCGGTGCCAGCGCCGCTTAGTATACTTGCCTCGATGACGCGGTAACGTGACCCCCACCGTTCGCTCACTACTGTAGTAGTACTGCTACCGTGACATCGACTCCGTAAACCACGTGCACTGCACTCACAACAGCTCCAGCCTAGTGTCGCGAGCGCTGTACACCAACACAAGTGATACCCATTAGTCATGAATGGGTCGGCGAGATCTGCCAGTGGCGGTAACACCGGTATCACGTACAAGCAGGCTGATTCAGGAAGTGTAGTACTGTCCCTGGAGTTCTCCTCCGAGTCAACCGCAGAGGCTACTATCACAGTATCATTCCCGTCACAAAACCTTCTCTGAGCACTTCATCGCAACAGAAACCCGCTCCGAAGAAGCACACCCAACGAGGCGTGTCCTATGGAGATTAGAGTCTGAACCTCACCATTCTGTCTGCGCCCAATGAGGTCACTACCTATCGTACGACGGGGTCAGGCACTTTAGCTGCGCTGTCATCAAACTAGACATACTCAACGAAGTAATACGCCTAGTTAATCCTGTTCGGCCGCAGATGGTGTGCTTGCGGGAGACTGGCCGCTGTCGGATGGCGCTACTTTCTTGGCTCGCTTATGCGTGTCCTGAGAGAGTCGACGCTGCCCATCCTCCTGGCTCCTCTGGAACAGAGGAAGAAGCTCATTTACCGAGCTCCATTCCGCAGACCAGGCGTATTGAGCGAAGTGGTCGGATGGGTAGGTCTCGACTGACGACAAGGAGGGGAAGACCCGCGAGAGGAACGCAGCGACGTAACTCGGCTGCAGGATGTTCGAGTAGCCCACTGTCAAGGTGTCCAGCTGCGACGTGCTTGGCTTGTTGGCGAGCTCGCCGAAGAGCTCATCACGGGCTCCTGCGCCCATCCCGTGTTCGTAGCCAGCAAGCAACTCTGGAGGGTGCGACCACATCGAGGCGTCGAAGCACAAGCCGAGATGCCGAAGCTTGGGACTGTGCACGGCGAACGTGACGAGGAATTGGATCGTGGGGACCACGTCGTGCCAACAGCCCCTCTCGTATGCGACGAAGAGCTCCTCGATGTCGGGCCAGGACTTTGCCATGTTGTGGTAAAAGTGGATGTCCAAGGCGTACCGAGAGCGCAAACGTAGATCGAACGACCTGAGATGCTTGAATCCTAACAGAGGCACGAGATAGGCGGAGTGAATTACTGGTGGGATTTGACTCTGCCATGCCCACGTAAGTGAGTCAACGCTTTGCGTATGAAGAATTTGGATATTTCGCAGCGCAGCGGGCGAAAATTGGTGCCTAATTGCTGTGAAGAACGTCGCAAAATCGTTGGGATGCGAAGGATCGGAGAGGCACAGGGATAGCGTCTGAACCTGTGGAAGTTTCATCGCTGCGCTGAATGCAATGTAGGCCTCCGTTGTCGTCACAAGATCTAAGCTGGTGAGATTCTCGAACGGCCTTTCTCCCTGTAGAGAAACATGGACTTGTGCCCAAGTGGCGTAAGACGGTAAGCATACGGACAGCGAGGTAAGGGTCTTCGAACGGGCGAGGCGGTAGAGAGCGCCTTGGGTAATTGGCACTTCTGTGCTGCGGAAAGAAGAGAGCGAGGACAAGTTGCGCGCAAGAGAAGACAACGATTTGATTGTCTCGTCGTTCGGCCAGGTTGCGGTTGCGCAAGGGCTGCCGATGTAGAAATGGCGTAGATGAGGGAATCGCTCCACAACGATGTGGAAAGTCGCCTGGAGGAGAGCGTTGGTATCTTCCCGGTATTGCACCCACCCTATGTCGAATTTCGTTAGACGTTCGCCAACCATGGCAAGTAGATGAGGTATATGGCGGTTGATGAGCTGTAGTGGGTACCAGTATAGTGTGCGTAGGTTTGGGAACAGGATGACAGTCGGTCGGAAGGTGCATATCGCTTCCCAAGCTTCATATCCGATTGCGTAGCCAAGCACAGAGAACCCGTTGCCAAGCTGTCGCACGTAGGGTAGATACTTCAAAACCCGGGTCCAGTCACCGCGGGTCAACGGACGAGTGACGTGCTGTCAACGACCATGTCGACTCCCTCAACATGTATAATGACTTGAAGGAGCTCACCGAAAACTCACCAGATTATGATCACTGACCAGCGTCCATGCATCCTCCGGGAAACACATGACCAAAGGCCCCAGGTCCGGAAGAACGCTCCACAACACGCTGATTGCGGGGTCGTGCAGGAACCGAGCGCAACGCGCCATCGTCGCCAGAGTATCATCTTCGGCGTACTCGCATATGTAGCGAAGGATCTCGGGGATAGTTAGTGCACGATGCATAATGACTCCCAGAATGCCGCAGCGGGACTCCGGTGTTGGGAGATGGCTAACGTGGTTGATACAACGCGTCGGGTACACGGTCTTGAGAGCCGTCAGTATCGTACAGGAACAGATGGTGAAAAGTTGTTGAGCGTGCAGGTATCCCTTTGTGCCTTGTACAGAGCTTGAGAGGTGAGTGAGGCGTGCTGGCCGCGACTTTGTGCTTGCACCCCCGGGTGGCAACTTTTAAAGCACGAAGCAAGCGCCTTGGCAAGCGGCGTCCTAACTCTGGTTCGAACCTTATAATCTCGGGTGACGCGGCGGCGGGGGGNTTCGGCAGCTATCATGATCAGCTAAGACGCGAAGAGAATGCTCAGAAACGTAACTTTGACAGGAGGAACTATGGGCGGACGGAGGCGGACGGTCACAGCCCAAATGCAAACGTGGTCGCTCGTGTCAGACTCGCAAGCATCTGGTTCCGTTTATTTCCATTGATATTGTGACAGACGCGCCGTCTGTCCAAAACTAGGCTGGCGATGCAAGCGGAGCCCTTTATGGTGCGCTGCGCCGCGCCACGATGCTGAACGGAACAGGCGAGTCGGAGTTGTTGACGTGCCAACTTGAATCAGAAACTGACCGACTCCAATAGGCAGCAGTACAGTTCCTTTTCCAGCACTCGAATTCAATTCCTTCAGGGCCGACAGGAAAAGACGCAGGCGCGAAGCGAGCGCGAGGTACGGTGAAGACTTCCGAGAATGAGAACAAAACGATAAGCGTTGAATGAGGTGGAAGGAGATGGAACACAGGCGTCAATCATATCAAGTGAATCATCTAGTCCAGAGTGGGCTGCGTTCCAACTTTCAGTCGACGCCGTTTCCCTCAAGGGATCAAGGATCTTGTTGTCGATACTGCAACTAATACTATGATACAAAATTGGACGGATCCTGCTACTCGTACTCTGCCGATTCACGCCTGTTTGGAGTTACGGTATTCATTTAGAAGTTGTTCTCGGAGTTCTAACTGGTGTCATCGGCGTTGCCGCTCTGCAGGATGAACACGCGGGTCAGCATTTGTTCAGATGCCGTATGAATTCGAACGAAGCACCGACCTTGCGAATTTGGCCGCGTTCTACCATGGCGGAATTGCCAGTGACACGGCCCGCAAGCTTCTCAGCGTTGCCTGAGCATGTGCTTGAGCGTCGAGGACGAACATATCGACAGATATAACGTGACTGACCTTTGAGACGTTCGCCCATGCTAGCCTTACCGGCACCAGGATTGGCGTCGTCGTAATCCGAGTCCCTCTGCCAGTTACCGGTGTTATCATTCCGGCTCTGCCAGTTGTCGCTGTCGACGCCACCACCGCCGCCGGCACCAGAGAAATTGCTCCCAGCGCCGTAGGTGCTCGCGTCGCTGGTATTGCCCTGGTAGCCAGTCGTGCCGTAGCTATCGCCTGGACCGGCCGTCCAGAATTGGCCCTGGCTGTCCCGCGGGTTGCTACTGGAACTCCAGGTCGAGGTGTCGGTGGGGTCGCGCGTCGGATGCTGCGAACCCCACTGCTGGTTGTCTGAGTTGCTCCAGTTGTCTGTGGACGAGCGCGTGAGCGATCCCTACGACGTTAAAGGGCGAGTCTTTAAGGAGACGTACCGCGCTGGTTCTGGAAGCCCGCGTCGGGGCCACCTGGGTTGGAAAAGTTGTTCGGGTCGTTGTTCCACGACTCGGTGTTGCGCGATTGTTGGCCGTAAGACATCGTGAATGAAGTGATTGGTACGGTTAGACGTTCAGGGAAGATAGGAGGGCGAAGTTGTTCGTGAGACGTGCTTTGTGGGCTGGGACAGGCCACAAGCGGGTGGTATATATGTTGTATGGTTTGGAGCCCGCGCATGGCGTGACCGAATGCGCCAACGAGGGGCGGGGCGGATTGGATCGACGCTCGACAGCGCTGACTTCATCGTCTCCACAAGTACTCCTATGTTTTGAACGTTATTCGACGAACATGGAGTACGTGTTCGTGTGCGACTGTGCTTGATATATTTCGAGTCATCGTGTCAATAAATGGCGAGGGCCACCTAAGCCCCAAGGATAGACGATGATGATGGTGGTCGACTTCAAGTCAGAGTGAACAAGCGCCCGAGGACCCACAGTGCATGTCCACAAGAATACGATGCGGCAGAACCGCAAGTGCTTACGACTAGCAAATTTCAAAACATTTTACACCAGGTGACTACATTTACGAAAATCCATTGCGATATTGCGATATACACCACGACGTAGCATGCGACAAACAAGAGCGACCACTCCAGATAGCAACGATGAGGCCTCGAGGGCTATAACGGTCATTGTACAATGCAAACATTGGCGACTTCTCCTCTACGCTCTCTAGTCCTTCTATTCCATAGAATCAATCCACCAAAGATCCACACAAACCATCGAAACCATTCAAGCACACTCGGCACTCCTCAATCGATTTCCGACATGATATCGCGCTCGGTATCCCAGGTCGCAGGACCGGACAACGTATAACTGTACTCCTCGTGGGTCATGGGAGCGACAGCCTGCAGGGCTTGGTTCGGGTCGGCCTGGATCGGCGGTGGGGCGTCCCAGCTATCGGGCGGGAGATCGCCTGCCGGCGCATTCGTAGGTGTGCTCAACACCGAGGGAGGCCTCTGGAGGCGATCAATGTCTGCGGCGCGATTCATTACCGACTGCATATGCCGACGGACGCGCTCCTGGTGGTTGAGCGGGGCGGTAAAGTCCACGGGCGCGGGCGGCATGGGCACAGAGATCTGCTCCACCTCCCGGAGAGCGGTCAGGAGGGTCTCTCGCTCCTCTTCGGTCATGTAGTTCGCTGGGTTGTCACGGAAGAAGGGGTCCATGCCGGGGTTGTAGTCCCATATGGGGTCCGCGGCGTCCAAGACGTCAGATAGGGTATGACGGGGTTCTGTCCTGGCTGGGGTTCGAGCTGGCGGATCTGGGAGTAGAGTGAGTTCACGGGTACCACCGTAGTGTCGCACGGACGAGCCACGTACATGTTGGCATGATGACCTCTGGCCGCTCTCGGGGAACGCCAGTAGCTCGAGCTTGTTCCTCGGCGTCGAGCCATTCACGCATAGACTGTACCTGGGGAGGTTGCCAAGCGCGGGAGTCATCATGTTGGTGCGCAAATGCCGGTATTCTGTGCAAGGTCAAAGAGAGAGGATCGATGTCGAAGCGGCATGAAGGGCACGTCGTTTTCTGCTCCAGCCATGGCGAGATGCAGTCCGTGTGGAACAGGTGCTTGCCAGGGCACGGGAAGGCGACAACGGCACCGAGGCCGCTGTGGAAGGGCAACGCCGCACACACAGACAAAACCTCTGCAGCTCTGGCGGCATCAGGCGACTTGTCGAACAGGTCGTCACGGCAGATAGCACACTCTTCCGCATCCTCCCCGTCTGCCTTGCGCAAAGCCTCGAACCGGTGCATGAGGTCTTCCGAGATAGCTTCCATACCAGTAAGGAGGATCGCCGCTCGCGTACGATCGCCACCCAGGGTATACCGTTCAGTGATATATGCAACCAAGTCGGGCCAGGATTGCCGCGGCTCTGAGGCAACATCATTGTAGCCACGATACCGCTCTTCTACGCGCCGCTACACAACGGATGGTCAGTCAGGCCAAAAAAAAGAGATTGGAGGGAAGCTTGGCTAACCGCAATCTCGAAGAAGTCTTCCTCCTCCTCCTCCTCCTCCTCCTCCTC
Organism: Trametes cubensis; assembly: GCA_029747595.1. Lineage (NCBI taxonomy): Eukaryota > Fungi > Basidiomycota > Agaricomycetes > Polyporales > Polyporaceae > Trametes > Trametes cubensis. Next base: position 10,108 of record JAPEVG010000307.1, on the reverse strand, counting down.
CTCCTCATCGTCGGATAGTAGCTCCACTTCGAGACTAGGGAGCATGCCAATGCGTGGTGGAGGCGATGGGTATGGTGACAAGTCCGTAGGCAATGGTGGCGTTCTTTGTGCAGCAGCACGGGGAATAGGAGGGGCAGCTTGGTCACTCGCTGAACCGCCCTCAGACTCGGGATACTCGGAAGACACATCCCAGTCAGACCCGGAGTCGTCAAAGGCATCCGAATCTTCATCAGAGTCAGAAACGGTGCGCAATGTAGGCATGCTGCCATCGCTTTCCGCGCCTATGTCAATATCATCTGTCGACTCTGCCCGACGGCGAGAGCGATGGCCCGCGGTCGCAGATGAGGACGATACCGCAGCATCCGCTGATGATGTGTCTGAGCCTGAAGTGTCGCTTAGGCGCACCGAGCTGGGCCCCGCTACGGGACTTTCGGCTTCAAGGGAATGGGTTGGAGGGCTTGAAGACGACAAGCGGATGGCTTCCAGAGGGGGTAAATCGTCGTTCTCGCGAGGACGCTCCGTAGAAGAGCTGCTGGCACCTTCAGACAAGCCTATATTGGCGGTCGAGGAGCTGGAAGCGCCGTTTGGAGAGCTGCTCTGGACATCGTCTTCGAGCGGAGGAAGGTCATCGTAAACGTCGGCTGCTACCGCACCATGCGAGTGTCTAGAGTCGCCTGGGTGAGCTGGTAGGTTGCCGTGGGCCCTTCGGGGTTCATTGGGCCCGCCGAGTGAGTTGCGCGCATGAGCACGGGCAGCATGTTCTCTAGCCAATCGCCGTTCTGCTCTGAGAGCCTCGGAGAGGATGCGACGCATGGCGGCTTGAGTAATATCCTCGGAGGCCATTGGAGCTGATTCCTGAGGCCACTAGCAAAACCAGATTGTGTGAAGCTCAACTTTCAAGGAGTGGTGAAGGGCATAAAGCAAGACGGAGGACTCGGTGCAAAGCTGTGAACGCAGCGCGAGCGTGGTGGCGGAAGGGGCGAGTAGTGCTTGTGGCTGCTCGGCTATGCATCCGCATGTTGCAGCGCCTATGGGGGTTCGTTTTCCGATTACCAATCAATCAACAGAATATGTTCTCCGATAGCACGTGGTTGAGACTCCGACCAACGCGACGCGAGACGGCGCTTGCGCGAGTCGCGGTTGTGGCACAACGACGCGCCTCACCTTGATCGCTTACTTTACCACTACTAACCACAAAATCGACTCCCCTCTCAGGCGCGATGCCGACAACCGCGGTATTTCTGCAGAAATCGTGCCTTCAGCACCGCTACATACGGACGCGAGATGACTCGCACATCGTCGAAAGGCCAGAAAGGCTGCGCGCGGTCAACGTTGGGCTCGCCGCCGCAGTCGCGCGTCTGGAGGAAACCACTCCTGCAGCCTCCGGTTCAACTACTGGAGCAAGCTCGTCGGCTGCTTCTACGAAGCCGGATGAAGAAGACGAGCTCGCCAAAGCTCTCGGCAAGCTTCAAATTGCTTCCTCTTCTCCACGAGGGCCGGTCTTCTTTATTCATAGCGACGCTTCTGTGGATCTACTTAACCACCCCGCGGTCAAGTTCGTCCATGGGGATATTGAACGCGACGTCTACCTCGAAAGTTTGAAGTCGTGGGCCAAGGACAGTCAGGACAAAGTCGCTAAGGGCGAGAGCGAGATCCCAGAGGGCTACTCCCAAGGCGACCTGTACCGTAGGCTTATCCTTACCGCCCATCTTGGAGGAGGGTCTTGGCTGACGTTTGCGTTCTAGTATGTCCCGGCTCCTTAGATGCTATCCAAGGTGCATTGGGTACCGTGTGCGAGGCCGTTGATGCGGTACTTCGCGACGAACCGCAGCCCAACCAGGCGTTTGTGGCTATCAGGCCCCCGGGGCATCACTGTGGAGAGGTATGATCAAGAAACTTGCTCGCACGCTATTGCTGAAGACATTGCAGGATACACCGTCTGGGTTCTGCTTTGTGAACAATGTGGCTGTCGGGGCCGCGCACGGTATGGATAAGCCACAACATCTCGAACCTGATGTCTGACTGTCGGCACACTCTGTAGCACATCTCAAGCACGGGATCCAGCGGGTGGTCGTCTTCGACATTGACCTGCATCACGGTGAGCTTCCTCGAAACCAAGTGGTCGATGTGCCTTCAGTCGAACCGGTAACTCATCGCTGGTCACAGGAAACGGCACGCAATCCATCGCTTGGTCGATCAACGAGGAGACGTACAGGCAGAAACTCGAGGTGGAGCACGGCGCGCCGGCAGGCAAACCCGGCCTCCAGGTCTACTACGGCAGCCTCCATGACATCCTCTCCTACCCCTGCGAGGACGGCAAGGCTGAGCTGATCCAAACCGCTTCCGTGTCCATCCATGGGCCTCATGGGCAGCACATTGAGAACATTCACCTGGAGCCATATACCTCTGAGGAAGAGTTCTGGGAGACCTTGTATGCGAAACGGTACTCGCGGGTATTAGACAAGGCTCGCGCGTTCCTCGACAGTACAGGCGGTGCGAACGACGATACGCTGGTGTTCATCAGGTAAGTGAGGCCGCATTCGGACTCTGATTCTCGGAGATCTTGCTCACCCCCTTTCCTCGCAGTTGTGGCTTTGACGCAAGCGAACACGAATACCCTTCCATGTCCCGGCACCAACGCAAGGTGCCCACCTCTTTCTACTACCGCTTTGCCAAGGACGCAAAGGCGTTCGCACAGCAGTACGCCAAAGGCCGTCTCATCAGCGTCCTGGAGGGCGGTTACAGCGACCGTGCGCTCACAAGTGGCGCCATGGCACACCTCACCGGGCTAGCACACGACGATGAAACCGGGGTTGACGAGAACTGGTGGAGTCTGCCTAACTTGACTGCGGTATGTCGTGTCCCGGCATATGCCAACAATCGCGCATGAACTCACCTTGGAACTTGGCTTCCTAGCTTGAAGCAGCAACAAAGAAGCGGCGAGGCGGCAGGCCGTCTCAGACGGTCCCGCCCGAACCGTGGCTCGCGCGCACAGTCGAGATCTTCGCGTCCATCGACTCGTCGCACGCTGTCCCAGCCGCAGCTCGCGCACCCATCCCTCCGTCCAGCCGGACGCTCCGGGAGCGGAAGCCTCCTAGCAGCGCTAGTGCGAGCTCCACCAGTACGAAGGCAAGCCCTGCTACGTCGCCTGGCAAGAAGGACGAGGGGAAGGCCGGCAAGCGCGTTACGAAGGGTCAGCCTGTTGCGCCTACCTCTGGTTCGGGGTCGGGCTCGGAGGGCGACCTGACGGACGTGAGGAGCGGGACGGCTTCGGAGCACGAGGGCGAATCTGTGAGTGCCAGGAAGCTCCCGCGGGTGATCCTCAAGCTGGGACCGGCACCCAAGGCTTGAGGTTGGAGAACGAAGGACCCAATATTTTTTNGCCCCGGTTCGCCTTGCTTTGCTTTGCCTTGCTCTTGCCTTCGCTATGCACTGGTACACTGACACGACAACGAGAAAGAAGTCTAGTAGTAGTCTAGTATCGGAATGTACGTTATACCGGTAGTGTCTGGATATACCAAACGCCGTTGTCAAGAAATGCCTGAGACTAGCGAGCGGTCGCCGTCAGAAGCCAGAGTGGTCGCGGGGATCATACAGGCGCGCCCATGAGGGCATGGACAGCCCACTCATACACTCCAAGGAAGACCGCGCCGCCAGCAGATATCCACAGCGTCCGTGGTACAACCCCCNGCGAACAGCGCCTTCGCGCCCTCCACCCTGTATATCTGCGCGAAACGCTGGGCGAGCGAAGGGTGCGCCTGCTTCGCGGGGTCCTGCACCACAGGCGTTCTCAGTGCGGTCAACGATACGTCAGGAAGGGTGGCTACGCACCCGGAGGTCGAGCATGACGCGCGTTTTTAGGACGTCCAAGGGGGTGGTGAGCGCGGCTGCTACCCCACCGGCGAAGCTGCCGCATACGGCGGCCTCGTAGGCGTGCAGCGGACGCTCGAGCACCTTGGCGAGCCGCTTCTTCAGCAGCTCGTATAGCGGGAATTGTAACGAAGTGAAGGGTATCTGCAGGTGCACGTGCGGTCAAGAAACAAGGTATGACTCCCAGGGGAACACCACAAGGGACGGACGGACCTCTCTCATGACGGTCGAACCATACCCTCTATAAAAGCCCCGGACGCCCTCGGTGGACATGACCATGCGCGCCGCGGCCCAAGACGACTGCGCGGCGGAGCCGTACGTCGACGTCTGCGTGCGCGTCTTGATCACCTCTGTCGGCACGCGGATGGAGCACGCCGCCTGGCGCGCCCGCGCTGGACACATCAGCAGGCAATCGACACCCAGAGAGGAGGCTGGGTGCGTACGACTTCGCCGACGGACGCCGCGAGCATGTGCGTGAGCGGCGCGTATTCGGCGGGGAAGGGGAGCGTCTTCTTGAGCGTGTCGTAGGTGCAGAAGAACACCGCGGCTGTACAGTGTGGGTGGACGGGACTTAGTAGAAGAGGGAGTGTGTAGAGGGAACGAGCTTGAGGTGCATACCTCCTGGCGCGCTGCCTACGACGACGCTGCCGACGCCCTTGTAAACACCTTTGAAGCCCCCAGCGCGTATGAAGCCCTGAGACGACTGCAGGCGCGTCTTCACCGTGTCTATGGGGAAGAAGAGGAGATCGACCGCTGTCCCGGCGACTCCCCCGGCCTGTAGGTAACACTCTTAAGATCCACGCCGCCGAGAACGAACAGGAGCAGGCTCACCAGTAAAGACTGGTAGAAGGTCGGCGCGGGTTGTGCAGACATCGCAGCGAGTGTCTGCGTCGGTCGTGCGGGACGAACAGATAGTGGAGGTGGGGGGAACAAGGAGGAAGAGACAGCAACGCGCATTGCCAGTGGATGTGCGGGCGCGTCCGAGTCGCGTCGCGCACGCGCCAGCAGTCCTCTCTTTCCTCCGTTCGCTCACGTCGGCCGACCTCCCTCCTCGCTCTCTCGGCGTCGGACTAGCTTGGTATTCATAACACAACTGCGCGCGAAGAAAGAAGCTGCTCACGAGGATGGATGATAACCTGGAGACCCCGTTCGCGGCGCCGAAGCCCGATGCTCCGCAGGAGCGCGAGGAGGACGAGCAGTCCTCAGGGGACGAAGACCAGGGACCCGACTGGACAAAGATCCCGTACGTTTTCGTTACATTCTAGCTCTACGTGTGATATTCATGAACGTGGTAGAGGACTCAACGTCGCGCGCCCCGTCATCCCAAAGCGCGGCGAAAAAGACTTTGAGCCGATCGCACAGGGAGGCTCTGGCCTGCAGAGGCATGTCCTCGACCGTTCGCGTGCGGCGATGCTCGAAGCCCTCAAGGCGACGCGCACGATCTCATAGTATGTTTCCTCTTACTCTACCCCGCGTCCAAACCTCTTCCAAGTAGCAAGAGAGCTGACCGCGCACGCACGGGTATAGCAAATCCGTGAGCCATGCGATCTGGTACCCCGAGCTCTCCCGGGCGCACGTCACCGTCGCGCGCGGCATCCATTTCACCACCATGGGGCACTCCGCCGCCAGGCCGGCTCCTGTCCCCGAAGAAGACGCGAAGAAGATGCAAAAACGGCTGGAACTGCTCCCCGAAGAGGCGCTGTACCTGGTAGAGAGGGGAGCCATGTATTGCTGGAAGCCGACAGACGAACCTATACATCACACGGCGCACCTGGACGATATGGGAGGGGTGCCTATGATGGTCCAGCAGGCGTTCGCGGAGATGATCGGGACTGAGGACCTCACCCTCGAGAAGTACCAGGTATTTTGTGTCGACGCGATATGTCCTCTCTTTGTCTGACCATGGTCTTAGGTCTACGCATACCTGAAGAGACTGGGATATGTAGTGACGAGGGCAAAGCCACCCTCTTCCGACTATCCTGTCCCTCCACCGTTCCCCAGCAAAGCGCGAACCTCGACCTCTATTCTTGCAAGACTGTACAACGCCATGGCGTCCCTGCTCGCACGTCTCACCCGTATATTTTCTCCCAGCTTCGACTGGTGGAGACCAATTCGCTGCAGCCGATGGCTGCATCATAACATGTCCAATGGTATGTTGAGTTTGCATTCTCCCCTGAGAAGAGTAACTGATGTGCAGCTGTAGTCTCATTGTACAAATCCCTCCGCTTCCTATCGTCGGGCCATCATGTGCCACTACATATTCAACGTACTCCTGAGAAGCCCCCGTCCCAGTATGAAATCTTCTTCCACCTCTACAAGCCATCCACGCCTTTCAAGAAGACAGCGCCGCCACCACCCGACTTTTCCGTCGTAGTAGTCAAGTATGTAGACATTTCTGCTCACGTCGGTCATCGGCCACTTATGGTTACTCGCCCTGTGTTGCAGTGCTCGCACGTCGCCGATGCCGACCATCTCTGAACTCACGGACCTGTTCGGCCAGCTCCCTGAGCTACCTCCACCAGCACCGCGCAAGCGGGTGTCTTTCGCGCAGCAAAAACTCGCAGCCGCTTCAGCAGCCTCGTCTACTCCATCTCAAGCCAAGGGCCCTACGTCCACAGAGCAGTCATTGCGTACACCAGTAACCGCTTGGCTGTGGCCCCCTTCGTGCTTTGGGGCAGCGCAGAAGAGTAGCGTGCAGGCACGCCCGCCGAACCCGTTCCCGTCGCTGAAGATGGGGAACAAGATAGTGGTGATTGCTGCGGTGGATGCGGGGACGATCAGTTTCTTCAGGTTTGGGCAGGGCGTGTTCACGGAGTGGCCGATGGCATGAGCGGGACGAACTGCCCGGTGTATGAGTCGGACTGTGGACATGTACCTGTTGTACTTTTCAAAGTGAGTTGACCAACAGGGATTGTACAATGTACATGCATGGCGGATATGTTGTGATGCCAAGATAGACACGAGTCAGAGGATGTATTTCATTCCAGCGCAGTACATGTCAGGACCGCTGAGGTCAGCACAGACCTGTGGGCGAGTGAAAGGACGGGAACGGAGAGTCGAGGCCATGTTGTTTGAGCCCGATCGTGCGAGGAGCGCAGAAACGGCCGCGGCGTTGGAAAATCAGGGGGAGACAGGATGCCGGGCGTGCGGGCCGCGAGCTGGAACGGGCCGAGGGAGGGACAGGGCTTGGGAGAAGGGATGAGCCACAACGCTATCGAGTCCGCCCACTCTCTCGGCCATGCTCCCGTCAAACATTATTTCCTCCTCCTCTTCCTCCGACGACCACCTCTCCTCCTCCCTAACTCTTCGCTGAGCCACGGAGGCTGCCATGCTCCGCAAGCTCGTCTCCCGAAGGACCCTCGCCGCAGTCGGTGGTGCGACCGCCCTCTCCGCCGCCGGGGGCTACTACTACCTCAACTCCGGGCCCACCTACCCGCCCTCGACCAAGGAGACTCGTCGGCCACCGCCGCCATGGACGCCCCCTTCGCGCCAGCAGATGCTCGACGCGCTCAAGGCGTCCGGAGCAAACCCCGCGGAGGAGGAATTTGACCTGCTCATCGTCGGCGGAGGTGCGACGGGTGCCGGTGTAGCTGTGGACGCCGCCAGCAGGGGCCTCAAGGTCGCGCTGGTCGAGCGTGACGATTTCAGCTCAGGTATGTGTTCATATCTTTCGCAAACGTGCGCCTCCGGAGTAGGGGGAGTATCTTCGGAGGAGAGACGCACGTTCATACGCTCTGCAGAGATTTGTTAGTGAGGACGATCATCACATTTGGGAGGCAATCTCTCGGAGGCGGTATTCTCGTTTTGCAATGCAGCCATGCACAGCGGGGACATGGTATAGCTGTGCTCGGAATAAGCTGTCTGGCACGCCCTACAATGCCCTCGCGTGCCGACATAGAGACAGACCAACCGCCTTCATCGCAGCGAGTAGAGTAGAAGAAGGGACTCTGGTTAATAGTCTCTGGTATGGTCCTGGGTCATCAGTATACGAGGCAGGTTTATGCAGTGATACTGCCCTGTCTGTCTCGCAGGACGTATCTCGAAATGCAGACCTCATCAACGTCCAGGGCGGCGGAAGGATATGCTTGACGTCATTCTCGCACGCTTGGCCGCTTGTTTCNACGTCGKTTTTTTTTTNGTTTCCATGGGNATCCTATTTTACATCGCTACTGTACACGCAGTGCTTGTGGAGCCGTCTGCAGGGCGAGAGCCCGCGGGGTTTCGCACTGACGTTCGGTGTCTCCCGCTGACACCATATCTGAGTGGCCAGCGCGCTATGAGCGTGCTGTAGCGGTGTAGCCGGTGTGAGTGTCGGCTTGACGTCGGTGCCCCGTGCTTGTTTCACGTCTGCGCATCAGGTGCAAGAATTGATGGCCTAGGCACTGGTCATATGCATAGGATACGGCTGGAAAGGTGGCAACTGGAACCTCCACGAAGCCTCTTTTGAGTATGACCAGTACATCTCGACTCCTGCATGCAAAGCAATAATGGTCCGTTTGGTGCAGGACAACTGCACTGTCGTAGCAAGAATTTGCTGCTGACAGCGTCTGCATCCTCGTACTCAGCTCAACCACTCCTTCCCTCGCAGCATATTATCTCACATTCCTGTTGGTGTTTCTTGGGCTGTCACTCACATTTGAATTCCAGGAACATCATCCAAATCCACGAAGCTCGTCCACGGAGGCGTGCGGTACCTGCAAAAAGCCGTCATGGAACTCGACTACGAGCAGTACAAGCTCGTGCGCGAGGCCCTCCACGAACGCAAGATTTTCCTGCAAACGGCCCCCTATCTCTCGGCGATGCTTCCTATCATGCTTCCCATCTACAAGTACTGGCAAGTGCCATATTACTGGGTCGGCTGCAAGATGTACGATATTCTGGCCGGAAAGGAGAACATGGAGTCTTCCTACTTGATGAGCAAGGGCAAGGCCTTGGAGGCATTCCCTATGCTGAAGCAGGAGGGCCTCGTCGGCGCTCTGGTTTATTATGATGGTGCGTATTCGTCGAGTTCCACGCCGGACGGACAGCTGAATTAGGCGTGAAGGCCAGCACAATGACTCGCGGATGAACATGGCTCTCATTATGACCGCGGTGCAGCAAGGTGCGGTCGTCGCCAACCACGTCGAGGTTACCTCCCTCGACAAAGACGGCGCTGGTGGCAAGATCCAAGGTGCCCGCGTACGCGACGCGCTCACCGGCCAGGAGTGGAACGTCCGCGCCAAGGGTGTAGTGAACGCGACCGGCCCCTTCTCCGACGCGCTGCTCACGATGGACAACCCGAACCACACGCCCATCGTCCAGCCGTCCTCCGGCACGCACATCACGCTCCCGAACTACTACTCGCCACGCACGATGGGCCTGCTCGACCCCGCGACGTCCGACGGCCGCGTGATCTTCTTCCTGCCCTGGCAGGGGAACACCATCGCGGGCACGACGGACACGCCCGCGGAGGTGACGGCGACGCCGCTCCCGCAGGAGGAGGAGATCCGCTGGATCCTCGAGGAGGTGCGCCGGTACCTCAGCCCGGACATCAAGGTGCGCCGCGGGGACGTGCTGAGCGCGTGGTCGGGCCTGCGCCCGCTCGTGCGGAACCCGAACGCGGCGAGCACGGAGGGCCTCGTGCGGAACCACATGATCCACGTCAGCGACAGCGGGCTGCTCACGATCGCGGGCGGCAAGTGGACGACGTACCGCGCGATGGCGGAGGAGACGGTCGACAAGGCGATCGAGGTGTTCGACTTGAAGGACCGCGTGAAGCGCGGCTGCGTGACGGAGCAGTTGCGCCTTGTCGGCAGCGACGGCTGGTCGCGCAACATGTTCATCGGTTTGGTCCAGCGGGTATGTATACTGTGTCTCTGCTCTGGTGTGTACGTGAACGCTCACGGAGGGTATAGTACGGCCTCGAGACGGAAGTTGCAAAGCACCTCTCCGAGAACTACGGTGATCGCGCGTGGACGGTATGCTCGCTCGCTCAGCCCACTGGCAAGGCGTGGCCACTACACGGTGTCCGCCTCTCGCCCAGCTATCCTTGTGCGCCCCCTCTCCCTTCCGACGCTGCCTGTTCTCCGCTATGGCGAGCGGCTGCGGAAGCAACGCCGATGGCTGCAGGAGGGTGTCGGCAACAAGGTGAAGCTACGCAGCTACCAACACATCCAGCTCAGAGAGGTCAAGAAGCTGCTGCGCAATTTGTCGCAGACCCCGGAGCACTTTGTCGAGCACCTGCATCTGTACGTGTGAA
>JAPEVG010000306.1:0-42829 GCA_029747595.1 Trametes cubensis | reverse complement strand
CACTCCAACAGCAGCTCGGCATCTCCCCCNACCAGAGCCCGGGCCTGACGTTGAGCACCCATCAGGCCAACACCAGGAGCACCAAGAACGGCGCGACCGCCGCTCACATCGACACACTGCTAGCGGCCGTCGTCGACATCGAGACCGCGACCGTGAACGGGATCGGGATAGGGATCGCGACCGGGACAGGGACCGCGATCGGGACCGGCGCACGTGCCAACCCATCCACAGCACGACGTACACCCTCCCGCCGCTCCGCCCGCTCCCGCCCCCGCCCCCACCGCTGCTGCGCCTGGGCACGCCACGGGCGCCGGCGGAGAACGTGGACGTGCTGGACGAGATCACGAAGATGCTCACGCTGTCGAGCACCCCAGTCCTACACCGTGGTGGGCGCGTGGACTATACTGCGAGCGGGACCAGGGCTGGGGCCGGGGTCGGGGGAGGAGGCGGGGTAGGAGCGGGAGCTGGAGGGTGGGTGCCGCTGCGCGTGCTCCGCGAGGACGACGTCTTGGACAATATTTATAGGATGATCGTGTGGTCGCGGGATCGGTAGGTACTAGGTAGTCTCGGCTAGAGCTTGTAGGTGCAGTCTCCGTACATACCCTGTTCTTGGTGGCAGCATTGGCAATGGAAGATTTTGAGCTTTGTGAGTATTGGAAGGTGCATGCGTAGTTGCTTCCGCGAAAGAGGTATGGTACCCCCGTAGCTCACGAACTTGAACAGGATTTCAACATGGGTACATGCGCCGGTTGAGGCCAGATTGTGCTATAAGCTAGCACTGCGGCCAGAGGCTATGTATCGCTAGCTACATAGTGGCTCGTCTCCTAACCTCAATCCATACTTCACCTAGAGTGGGGCATATATTATGGCTCATCGCTACACACAGTTACGCAAGGAAAAGGTCATGGTAGAACGTTTAGGTGCGGTAGTTGGGCCGTGATGACGGTCGTTTCCAGAGGGCGCTTTGGGTGTTCGGTTCCCCGGTTTGGCAGGCGTATAACGTCTCGCGGCTTACCGTTAGCTCAGCAACAAAGGTACGTATATCGTGTACACTTGCATTTATTCTGGCAACGAAATACTGACTATGACAACCAAGAAGGTAATATACAACAGTGCAACACCGCGACGACACCGATGCAGACACAGAGGATTGGCACATATTATGTCCTCTTCCTCCGTAGATTTAGGCTCGTGAATCTTCGCAAACGCGTTTGTGGGCTCAGTCTCGGTCCTCGGCCCTCAGTAGTCAAACTGCGGCTGAGAGCCGGCCTCCATATGCGATGCATGCTCGGCTACGGAGCCTGAGGAGGGCCCGGGGCCACCAGCCGTAGGCCCGCCGAAGTTATTGAAGAACGCGCCCCAATCGCCCCAACTAAGCAAAAACATCCATAGCGCGTCAGCGACCATTCAACTATGAGTAAGGCAAGAAACACAAGAGGCGCTCACTCCATCGACGTCGGCGCCGTAGACCACATCGCGAGCGCGTTGTCCGCGAGTGCGAGGTCGTCCGCCGAGAACTGCGGGGCCACGTCAAACTGGCCTGTCCCGCCTTGCAATTGGTCTGGATTGAAGTTGCCTTGCGAGGGAGCGTACGCGGTCGCGTCGAGGGCCACGCTGGGAACTTGGCTAGCGTACTGCATCGTGTACGGTTGCTGGGAGGCCTGAGAGGATTGGGAGAAATCGAACAGAGACGGGGCTTGTCCCGCTCCGTCATTAACGTGCGCCCCTATTCCGTGTGGCACACCAGAGAAGCTTTCGGGTGACGAGCCCATTCCTGGAACAGCGGCGCCGGCGAGGGGTCCCCCATTTTGGACCCAATGAGGCTGAGGTTGCTCCCCCATGAAGAACGTCGGGGCCGTCGCACCAAAGTCAGGTATAGTGTACTCCTGTTGGTTCTGCGGGGTAGTAATCGGGTCGAAATGCGCAGAAGTAAACCCATGGGTGAGCGGGATGCGGCCGAGCTCTTCCGTGCTGAGCGGCAAGTCGAACGACTCTGAGGCGTTCGACGGGCCTGCCCAGGCGTACGACTGAGAGGAGTGGTTCAGGTATGCGGGACTTGATCCATACTGAGGAGTGGCGGTGGTGGCATCCGAATGAGAATACGGGGAGGAGAACCCCTCGTTGGGCAGCACGCCGGCCGTGTTGGATTGTGTGTGGGTACCAGCCTTGTCGGCGGGTTGCTGTACTTGCGGCCCCATTTTGCGCAGGGGAGCTGTAGTAGCTGACGTTGCTGCTTGCGACGGGGCCCAGGGGACCTGAGCCTCTGGAGTGCTTGACGAGGCCTCGTGTTCTGTGTCACGGCCTCTCTTCCGGCTTGGCTCCGGAGCTGCGGATTTGAAGTCACCGGCGTTATACAGGCTGTCTAAGACGTGCCTATGCGGAAGCGTGAAGGTTAGTATAGCGGCTCGGACGAGATAGGGAAAAGCAAGCTTACCACAGCCTCGTCGCAGCGTCGGAGCTGTGTCAATGAAGAGAGGAGTCAGAAGGTAGAGTCGTCAACACATGGGATCTTGGCTGGACGTACGTGGGTTCGAGCACCTTCAGCATCGACATACACTTCTGCACGTCTTCGTTGGCGGATGGATTGAACAAGCCCGCCTTCTTTCCGCCCCACATGTTGATGAGCAGGACGATAGCCGCATGGAACAGACCGCCCTATCGCACTCCAGTCATTAGCAGCATTCACCCAATCGCGTGATGAGATCCGACGCACTCGGTTGTGCATCAGCAGCTTTCCCGTCCGCTTATACTGCACGTCGCAGACATGCACGAGCGATCTGGCCGCGTTCGTGCAGATAGCGAGGGAGGGGAGCGTGAGCCGGTTCGCTTTGCGCGCCAACGGGAGGAATGGACGGTGCACGAAGATCTGCAGCTGGTAGTACTTCGTATAGAGCGCAGCGGATTGGCAGAGGAAAACGTGGTCTTCTCGGTGAGGATCCCAGCGGACTGGCAGAATGGGCTAGGTGAGACGTAGATTCGATGTAGTCGCGAGGAGACTTACGATGATCGGGTACCAAGTCTATCCACTTGTTGGACGCCGAATCGAGCTCCGAGACGATGCGTTGCTCCCATTCCGGACCTACAAAGCCTAGTAAGATCTTCGACTTGTTGATTGAATACTGACGAATCGTTCGATGAGCGCATGGACAGATGCAGACGGAATCGTCTTACAATCGTACGGGATGCGAAGGCCATGATTTGCATCATACGGCAGAAGCAGTTGAAGTACGCCACTTTCGATGGTTTACCCGGAGGCTGCTTGAAGTCTGTCTCCGGATCTCCCGTGTTCCAGTATTCGTCGTCGCACTCAATGAGGGGCTCCACGTCAAAGCTACAATCAAGGAGTGAGGAACTCCTATTAACAGCATGCACCGAGGTCACTTACTCTTCATCTTGCATGGCACATGGCCGGCCAAGGTTGAAACTGATGGTACGATCGAACGACAAGAGGCACCTGTAGGCAGGGTGCATCCGTCAGCCGTCGGTCTGTGGACTCCCATACGCAGCTACATACCAAAATGCACGCTTCCAAAGCTCTCCTTCGGGTCGAGATAGTGCGTTATATGTCTTTTGACGATGGGCACCCACGTCTTGGACCATACGGATACCAAGCCCTATGAGAGACCAACAACCATGCGGAGTGCCAAAATTGGCCAGGTAGCACGCCATTAACTGTTGGCAAGGGTATCAGCATCTTGCGCCGTGTGTACTTGTGAGTGCAAGAAACGAGTAGACGCACCAGAAACCGTTGCAGATCGTACAACCGTGGGGTCGCGAGGATAGACCTGCGCGACCTTTCGACCTGTAAGAACCATTTGAACCCCGGCCTGCGATTCTCTGAGGCCTCGGCAATCCTAGGATCGTCTGAGTCCTTTAGCCAGCCACAACCATTGGCGCACACGAGCAACACGACACCGCCGAACCCCTCGTCTCGTAGATGCAAGCCCTCTTCGATTCCCTGCTCCAGTATCTGACGATGGAGGACCGGAACGAAGACGTTCATGTTGGTGAAGTACGCATCGACCAACTTGTGCATAAGGTCCGGCGGAGGGAAGTCCGTGAAAGGGCGCATGTCTTCTCCCAGCGCGATCCGAGCGAAGGTGCTGTATGCACTGTAAACGTTACTTCTTAATGTCTCCTCGACGTCGACGCGTGGCATTCCCGTAGGGTCAAGTGGAGGCATCAAGATATCTTCGCTGGGAACGCCATCGTACTTCGCCCGCATGTCCACAGCGGCCTGCAGCAACATGAGGCTGCTGGATTTGCCGTGGTATCGTAGCCTCACGGCCTCTGGCCTGATAGTGAACTTGCGGAAACTCGATATGAGCCGCCTCGAAGCCTCCATCTCGTCGTCGCTAGGATCGAGATCAGCAGGATCGGGAGGGATTGGGGTGACCAAAGAGGGAGGTGGGACTGGCGTGGGTCCCGGGGGACTCGGAGAATCTGAAGGAACTCGAGATGTGGCGGACGTTGACACTTGAGGGGGGCTTGGCCTGGATTTCGCCTCTGGATTTGATTGTGGAGAGCTGTTCTGAGGTTGCAGCTGAGTGAACAAGGAAGAAGATCTCTGAGCTCTCACGAGTGCGAGTTACGATAGTATAAAAACCTACGCGATCGAAGACTTCCTCCATCTTCTGCAACCTACTCTCAAGGAGGTCTACATAACTGCCATGTGCGTGTCAGTGTCACGATTCGGGTCAGATAGGGTGGCGTCAAAGTGAGAGGATTGGTGGCAGAGCGCAGCCTAAAGCGCTACAGAAGAGCACAGCCATACGTTCGTCTTCGGAGAGCCGCATCGCTCTCCTAGAACTTTGCCTAGTTGATACGGAATCCCGCACCGCGAAGGGTTTGGAGACTCCCGAACGGTAACACAAGATACGCGATTTGTGGATCTTGTCAGAAGTTACTCACCTCCTATTGGGTGGTCGTTTCTAATAGGCAGTCAGAAGATGGAGGATAGTGAAGCAAAATGAGTGTACCCTACATTTACGACGTCGTATGTGCATTCAATGCCATAACTCTTGCATTTAGAGCAATAATTGTCGGGCATATCTACGCCATCGCCTGTATACCCCATGAAACCGACATGTCGATCATCGGATGGCAACAAGGTGACTTACAACGTACTACAAGGGCGGGTCAGTACTAGCAGAGAACCACCTGAGTTATCACTTACTCTTCTTCTTGCGACACAGATCACAAGCCCGCAGAAGCTTGGGTCGTTTTACATTGTCTGGCAGACCGGACGAGCCTCCTGTCTCGGAGGCCATGGTACTTACGCCTGGATCTCTAGATGGGCTATGACCCCTAAAATACTGTTAAACTTGGTCAAACAAGACCATGACAACGGTTGCAGGGCATGAGCGTACTTTCAGCTGGTATGGTGGTGTCCAGTTTACCGAGCGGAGAACTTGGACGAGATGCTCTGGTCCTATGTAGCGGAGGTATAAACGTTGTGGCAAAAGCTAAAGATAGACGAAGAATAAGTTCCGTGTCCGAGCGGGGTCGATCCTGCGGATTGTGGCTGTACGGGGCCCGGGCGTCGAAGCTCGCGGAAGCGCGCGCGCACAGTAGCAGGCTGTGGGCCCGGCTCAGCGCTCGCGGAGGCGCGCCAATTGTGTACGTACGAACGTTTATACGTAGCTACGTTGTATTGCAGGTATACATGCGGGCGGCAGACAAGTGTACGAATACAGAGTCATGGTATACTATGCCTCTTCAGCAATATTGAACTCGGGGATTAGTAGGAACTTCGTAAGTACAGTACATACAGTCTACGGACCCGGAACAATCAAGTCGTGTCAGGATAGCGATACATTTGCAAACGACGAGGGATAGCTAGTATTCCGGTGGTGGGTTCCTCGGTTCGGGCATCAACGCGTCGCATATTCCGACGCCGCTCACGTTGTTCACGAACGCTCCCCAATCTGCCCAGCTGTCGATCACAACGTCGTTAGTTTAGGTCTACGCAACAGATATAGAAGGGCGAGTACGCACTCCATGGATGCAGGAGCCGTCGACCACATCTCGAGCGCATTACCTGCGAGCGCGAGATCGTCAACCGTCAGCTCTGGCACGCCTGCGCCAAATGTCTGGCGCTGTCCTTGGTCAGGAGGAACGATGGCATGGTTCTGTGATGCCTGAGAGAAGTCGAACATGGAGAAGGATTCTCCAGTTGAAGGTTGGGTGTAACCCGCTCGTTCGAAAGTCAGGCTTTGGCAAGCCGTTGTCAACTGCCCCAAGAGCGGCGGATAGGACGAGGGGCCTGCATTAGTGCCGAACGCCGCTTGCGAATTCTGTGGGTAGGTTGCATCGAAGCACGACGGGCTGAACCCGTAGTTGAAGGGAATCCGACCAAGCTCCTCCGTGCGGACAGGTAAGCTGAACGACTGAAGCGCGTCCGAGCCCATCGTTACGTCTTGGCGAGGATTCGAGCTAGGATCCGGGCTCGAAAGGCTTGTATCCGTGGGCCTTAGCGTGTTGGTAGCGAAACCTTGAGCAGCCATGCAGCTCCTTTCGCGCGTTTCGTTGTTGGCAGACATCGGGGCTGGCTGCTCCTCTGCGCGGCCAGGTATGTTCGATACCTGTTCAGACGAAGAGGCCTGTTCGGAGGGTTCGGCATCACGAGCTCTCTTTCGGCTCTGACCCTGGTCCTGAGCCTTGAAATCACCTGCGGAGTATAAACAGTCGAGAACCTGCCTATAGACAACGCTGTGAGACGATCCGGTCTACAGTGTCAAGCGTGAATAGCTCACCATAGCCTCGATGCAGATAGAGAGCTGAGGACGGCCGGTGTGAGCAAATCGCACAGTATTATGACGCGACTTCACTTACCGAGGCTTGAGCAGTTCCAACATCCTCATGCATTTCTGCACGTCTTCGACTGCGGACTGACTTGAAAGCCCTGCTTTCTTCCCACTCCACATGTTGATGAGCAGAACGATACCTGCCGTGAACAACCCCATCTGTTGCATAGATGGTAGCACCGTTTGGGCAGTCCCATGGAATACGACACAGTCGGGACGTACTCGGTTGTGCATCAGCGGCTTGCCGGTGCGCTTGAACTGCACATCACAGACGTGCACCAACGAGCGCGCCGCATTGGTACAAATGGCCAGGGAGGGGAACGTGAGGCGAGTGGACTTGCGCGAGAATGGGAGGAAGGGGCGATGTACAAAGATCTGCAACTGGTAGTACTTTGTGTGCAGTGCGGCAGATTGCCCCAAGAATTCGATGTCTTCGCGATGGGGGTCCCAACGAACTAGAAGGGGTAAGAGAAGAGTGAGTAACACAACCAATAACTTTGGGAGCGTGACATACGGAAATCCGGCACAGTATCGATCCATTTGTTGAGCGCGGAGTCAAGTTCGGCGACAATCCGTTCCTCCCATTCATGACCAACGAACCCTAACATTAACTTGCTCTTATTGATCGAGTACTGTGATGTTTGTTCAGTTGAGCGTTGCTCGTAACAGCTTGCATATGGGGCTTACAAGCGTGCGTGAACAGAATGCATTGATCTGCAGTAGTCGATTATAACAGTTGAGGAACGTGATCTTGGAGGGTTTGCCTTCAGGTTGTTTAAAATCCGTCTCCGGATTACCCGTATCCCAATATTCGTCGTCACATTCTATGAGAGGGTCTACGTCAAAGCTGATGAGAAGTTTCAACAGGGTCGTTCATTGACAGTTGAGGTTAGAGTGGCAGAGGAATGAACATACTCTTCGTCTTGCAATGCGCATTGCCGTCCTAAACTAGAGCTTATGATGCGGTCGAAAGTGAGAAGAGACCTGCAAATAAGGAGTCAGTGGCTAGTGATTGTACGGCGTGACAAAGTGATCATCACCAGAATGCGCGTTTCCATAACTCTCCCTCAGCTTTCTTCATCGAACTGTACGTCTTCCGTCTGTGGATTCCGACGTCTTGTGCCATACGTAGCCCAAGGCCTATCAGCGTCCAAGTGCTGTGGGGCGTACCGAAGCTCCCCATGTAGGTGCCCATGAGCTATGTACAAGCTGAGCACGTATGCGTTGACTCTGGCAACGGAAGACATACCACGCATTTCTGCAAGTCATAGATACGCGGGGTCGCGATGACCGATCGGCGCGCTCTCTCGACCTCAAGGAACCACTTAGCACCAGGTAACCGCTGAGACCCGGCATCGATGAGCCTGGGATCTGTGGGATCGTCCACTAGCCCGCTGCCGTTCGCACAGACTAGCAAGACAACAGCGCCGAATCCTTCGTCTCGCAGGTGAAGACCCTCTGCGATTCCTTTCTCCAAGGTTGGGCGATGCAAAATGGGGACGAATATGTTCATGTTCTCGAAGTAAGCGTCGATCAGCTTCCGCATCAGGTCGAGCGGAGGGAAGTCTTTGTACGGCGGGAGGTCGTCTCCAACGGTCAATAGTTGGAACTGCGATAGCGATGAGCAATTAGCGTTGATTTCACAAGCCCAGATAGACGGCCTACCACTTGATCCTCGGTAGCTTGCGTCGTCCCGATGTCGGGAGGTGGCATGACAAACTCCTCGCTCTTCACCCCTTCATACTCCGCTCTCATGTCAACGGCAGCCCGAAGGAGCATCAGGCTACTGGATTTGCCATGATACCGCATGCTCGCCTCTTTGGGGCGTATCTTGAACTTGCGGAAACTGGATATGAGCTTCTGCGAGGCCTCCATCTCATCGTCGCTAGGATCTAGTTCGGCAGAGTCCGACGGTGAGGGCGCGTTGAACGAAGGCGTGAGTACAGCTGCAGCCGATGTCGCGGGCGTTGAATGGTCAGCGGGTGAGTGGGGAGAGCTTTGGTTGGAAGGTGAGAGTATCTCGGACTCCAACTGCGGAGATTTGCTACGGGGTTGTAACTGCCCATGCCTCATGTTGAGCTCGGTGTGACCACGTTTAAGAAACCACTCACCCGATCAACCAACTCCTCCATCTTCTGAAGGCGGCTCTCGAGGATCTCAACATAACTGTAATCGGTCACTTAGCTTCTGAACGGACATCTCCGGATGCTCATAGGACGAATCGCGAGTAACCCTACAAGGCATACATGTCTTACCTCTTAGTAGGCGGCCGTTTCTGCTAAGTAATGAGTATGTGATACTTAGCGCCACTACAGCGAGTGAACTGCAATAACGTACATTGACGACGTCGTAAGTGCAATCCACGTCGTAGGTTATGCATTTTGAGCAACGGTTGTTTGGCATCTCGGAACCATCGCCTATGAGGAGTTCCATGGTCACGATCTACTGTCTTGTGATGGTATGTGGAAAAGACTACGCACATCGAACTAGGGTTTGGGACAGAGTCAGACAAGAGTGAAAACCTCGGCCTCGGAAACGCACTCACTCTTCTTCTTGCGACATAGGTCGCAAGCTCGCTGAAGCTTAGGACGTTTCGCATTGTCCCGTTGGCTTGTCACGCCCCCGCATTGGGTAGCCATGACGAGTGTCGACTTTGGCAGTTGTGCAGGTTGCCACAGATCAGAGTTACTTTCTTTGGCAAGCAGTTATCAGTAATTGGCTGTGAGCATGTCAGCGTGATGGTCAACATATGCGGTATCACGCTGGGCTGATTGGATGAGACATGACATACAGAAGCCGGAGTTACGTCTTGATTCGACAGAGTGTAGATTCGGGTCGTGGGTTATGACAAGTTGCGGGAAGAGACAGTGTTTGCGTGATACAGAAACCGTAGTCAGCTTTGTCCCCTTCTGCGGATCCGAATCGTGGCTGGACATGAGATGACGTTGCTTGTGCGGCACGGCGGCACGGGGCCTCGTATGGGCGCCTCTATATATACAATTATCTCTACTACTAGAATGGCAAAATGGAGAAGGGGTTAGTCTGTCGATATAGCGCTAAGCGGGAGGCTGCGCGTTCGATTCACGCGTACGACTTTTCTTTTAACTCGTGCTCGGTGATTCAGGCGAGTCCACCCATTTATCCACCGGGCACCCTGGATCACTCGCGAGGTGTGCAGAAATGGGCAAATAGTTATACAGATATGCACCGGAAAACCTCTCTTTCTTAATACTGTACAGTATGCCAAGATCATATCACCACTTCTCAGAATCCGGCGACGATGCCGTCGAAGGCCGGCTTGCGGACCAAGTTCTACATGGAATGAAGCCACGTTGGTTCTGACCGGCATACTAGCGAGATAGAACGTACCTGATCCCACGGGCAGGCGGCTCCCTGACCCGGGAATGTGCTCGGAATGAAGGAGAACTTCATAGGTGTCAGCGACATCGCTCTCTATGTCAAGGGGCCATAACCAACCTTGTCTGTAAAGTCCCAGAGCGTGATGCCAACGCAGCCCTGCACTGCCTGGCAAGCGGAGATGACCGTCTGGTAGTCTTGCTTCTGCTGCTCCAAGAGCGCTGCGGTCTCTGGGAGCGTCATCCGGATGTCGAGCTCCGTGATCGCGACTTCGACGCCGAGCGCAACGAACTCTTGCATGTTCTGCACAAGTGTGGTGGGAACTTCCCCGACGATGAAGTGGGACTGCAGGCCGATACCGTCGATGGGGACGCCCTGGGACTTCAAAGTCCGGACCAGGTTCTTCATCGCAGTCGCCTTTGCGCCTACGGGAGAAGGTGACTAGTGTGCTCACGGAACATCGTGTCTACGTACCTAGGCCTTCAATGTTGAAGTCATTGATATATACCTTCGCATGAGGGTCTGCAGCCTTTGCCGTGCGAAGGGCAATGGGGATATAGTTCTCGCCCAATGTGTTGAAGAACACATCCGACCGGAACGAACCATCGTCGTTGAGCGGCTCTGAGAAAATCTACGTGAATAGCGTCAATGTCAGGCAAACGGGGTCGCGTACCGTTCACGACGTCCCAGCTGTCTGAGAGCGATGGTAATACCGTCAGTTAGCAAATAACAGTAATGCCAGAATCACACGTACAACTGTGGGCGGGGATACCTCAGTACATAGTATGACCAAAGTACGCAAATCAGAACTTACACTCGTCCCGCGTATCGGCCGACCAGCGTGCCGCAGTGGTTTTGGATAATTGACGTGAGTTGGTTGGCGTTAAAGTTGCCAGCCGTGACCCAGCTGGGGAGCTGCTGGTGCCAGACGCAGTTGTGTCCTGAGACCGCAGTCAGTAATCCCAGTTTCATTTAAGATCACTCACTGGAAAGACGCACCTCTGAGCAGTTGTCCGTGAGACGTCGCCAAGTTGGCAATCTGGTCAGCCAAGGTGAAGGTGAAAACACCCTGTTCGGGCTCGGTGGCATCCTGAACGACAGAATAACGAGGTCAATCATCTCGCTGAAACGATGACAGTACGCGAGAGGTACCTACCCATTTCATGCTGTTCTCGGCCGTAATTTGACCGAACATGTTAGGAGCCTCGAGAATGGCGGTATACTGGGTGTTAGTCAGCTCGTTGTTGTCGGTCGCGGTGCCCAGGTAGAGCTTGCCCGCCGCTCGAGCAATGGCGTGAAGGCCGGCAACATTCGCAGTCGACCCAGGAAGGTTGGCATCAGCCACTGGGGTCGCGGGGATGGCGAACACGACGGGTAACAATGCCACAAAGGCTGTGAGAAGTGAGCGCTGCATGGTGGTCGTACGTGGAGACAAGGGGCTTGAGGATATTCTGATCAACGCTATGCTTTAAGTACTCTCCAAAATACTCAGAAGGTCGCGTTCTGGGTGCTCTGGTCAAAAGCCGCCGAACTCCCAAGAGAACGCTAGCTCGGGGTGGAAAGCTCACTGAAGTGTTTGTGTGCAAGGAGTGACGGTCGTGCGGCCGACTATGTCCACAATCGTTCGCGAGAGCCCATGTACGTTGTTCAGGACCCAATGTCCGCCCTTCGATCGTCGGGACCAAAAACGCGTGATTGGGATTCCATAGGGTGCTCGCAGCGGTATGGTTTAACCTCCAGGGGCCAGACACGAGGCGTACGCGACTGTTCAACGCCGACTCACGAGAGGGAGTCCAAGTGCTAAAACAGTATTTCGTCGTGAGCCTGGAGCCCACACAGTGCTATATACGTTTGAGGCGCATAGCATTGTGTTCATGTACTATGAAACAAAGTGAATCAGCGTCCGCTATTCGAGTTGTGTCACATACAAGACGACTAATACATCCACCTGCACATACACTTGTGGCATTGTTGATGCGAGATATGTGCATGGCGTACATAGCTGTGCATTGAGCTGCAATCTCTGTAGGGGGAGGACCTGAGAAAGTATTGAAGTACCTACACTTTCTGTTCTCATAATCGTCGTACGCATGGTCGCCCGGGTCCCGAATATGTCGAACAGGCGCGCGAAATGAAGGTCATGCAGCAGGATGATCTTGGCCAGTGTTTTATTCCTGGAGAACGTGCGAAGCTCGAGGCGCGACAAGCATCGCTGCGAGAAGTTGGCTCTCACCGAAAGAGGGCAACGTGTTAGTTTTCACATGTGCGCGGGAGGTTATGCCGGCGAGCGGAACTGCGGAAGGTGGATGAGTGCAGGAGCGTGCCACATGATACGGTTCATGCTCACCTTACTCTGATAGTCGCGAACGGCGCATGTACTCTTGTTGGAATACCGTGGACTGTAGTGTCTCTATATCAGTCATACCTACTTGAAGTCCACGATGCTTGACTGTGGACGAAGACTATTGTGCGAATGGGAGTAGCGGCTGGCTGATATACTTCGCACGATGGTGTTACAAGGGACACTCCTTGTGTCCATGTCATCGGCAGTCATCTGCCCCATGTCTAATCAGTCAGTACCTAGAGTGTATGTCAAGGTCACACATTCCATGTGGTAGAATAGTATTGACTGTACCTGAGTCGTTCACTCGTGAGAAGCAAAGATTCCGGCGCAAGTCAACTTGTCAAAACGGCTGCTGTATACAATGTATAACCTGAGACACATCCTCAAGTTGCCAGGTTTGTTCAGAATGAGGTCGTTTAATGGAGACTTTGCAGCGAACCCGGGTTGGATGTTGAGGTGTTGGGGCCCCTTCCCCAAGCCGTATGCAGTGGAGTGTGATGCTGATGACTCAAAGCGGGCCTAACGCACAGACTTCAGCAGTCGCTAATAGTTTTCTTTGCTATGTAAGCAGATACTAGAACCGGCAGGGGCTGGATGGATATCTGCAAGGCTTAAGTGCGCATGTATGACATTGATTACTTGCGAACTGGTACCGACCGAGATTTCATTGACTGCGACGCCGACTAGGCTACGTAGTTTCCAAGATCTGAGACAGGAACAAGTTGATGCGGGCACAGCAAGGAAGGCTTCTGTGGTAAGTAGTGACGGTCTAAGTGCTAGACCGGCTTCGACATCCAGCTGCAGGACCATGCCGCTGCCCGCACACTGGCATCCAAATGACGAGTAAACCACGTGGGCCCCCGTAGCACGGGCGCCAATACATGGAGATCTGAACGGGCGCTTGTGAACGCGACGCGACCGTCTTCCATCCATCATGGTGAGTCTCTGCACTCGTTGTTGAATCTGTGAATTGACCATCTTCCAGCTTATATTCTCCGTATTCAAGACCTTGACGGATCAGCGTGTTACCGTTGAACTCAAGAATGACCTGTCGATCACTGGCACCCTCAAATCAGTTGACCAGTGCGTCACAAGCTGACCACGTCCAATTGTCTGCTCGCCTACATGACCTTCGCCAGGTTTCTGAATATCCGGCTCGACAATATCAAGGTCCTTGACGAAGCTAGACATCCGCATATGGTATGTAGTGTACGACTACTTAGCGACCCTCCCTCACTCTCGCGCAGATGGCAGTGAAGAACTGCTTCATTCGTGGATCGGTCGTACGGTACGTGCAGCTCCCGGCTGAACATGTCGATACACAACTGTTGGAGGATGCTACAAGACGAGGTGCGCCTATATGTGACCTGCTACTAGTGTGCACATCTGACATCCCGTGCAGAGGCTGCTGCAACAAACAAGCGGTAGCGCTATGCGTTGCTTGCCTCTTCTATCGCTTTCTTCCATTCTCGAGGTGCGCTTGTGCCATGTACTCTACCGTCTCATCTGTACATCCTACACGTCATTTCATGCATGCTGTCTTGCAACCGTGTTTTCGTCTCTACCATCTCGTGTTCAACCCGAGCATGCCGAGGTTACGGACTCGCGGGTATAGTCACCAAAGTTCCATGATCTCTTCGCCTCCTCGGATCGGATCGAGAAGCGATAGTCTCTTTTGCCAAGGTTAGGATGGCATTTCTATGAAGGTCGAAGCGAATACAACAGCCATTACGCTACAGCAGCGAAAACACTACGAAGCTACAGGTCTACTAATACATCTAGTCCAAATAGGCTCCTGCACCGCTCAAGCCATCTGCTTCTTGCTTCTGCTCACTGCGGAAGGGCTGGCCGACGAGGTTGGGCTCGTGGACTCTTTCTTCGCCCGGATCCTAGCCGACACCCTCACTGGAGCACAGATACTAGCGGGAGGGAGATGTGCGGTATCTTGCTGGCCTTCGCCTGGTGCCGCCTTGTCTTTGAGGTCGTCAGGAGTTCCAGCGCGCGTCGACTCTCCGTCTGATACATCGGGAGTCGGAACGAGAGTCGTCGTCGCCGATGGTGCCGTGGACAGCTCTGACACGTCCGACTCTGCCCTCGACGCGACGCGCCGGTGCGCCCGTCTCGTACCAGATCTCCTCGGGGATGGTGTGTCTGCAGGAATACTGCTAGCGGAGGTGCCAGGCATATCCGATGGGGAAGAAGAGAAAGGGATAGCGTCGTCGGCGTTGGGCGGAGTGCGGGACACTTTCAGTAGCAGCTTGGGTACTGCGATCGACGTCATCGCCAGTGGCTCATCGGTGACCTCGACATCCACGTCCATCTGCGCGCCGTCCTTTGGTGGTGGTACGATGTGGATGGTGGGTGAAGAGACAGAGGTCTTGCTTGTCTTCTTCGTCGCGCGCGCTTTGGAGCGTGCCTTCTTCGACGGAGCCGCTGTGGATGGCGCACCTTGGACAACGTCGACAACAGCTTGCGAAGTCGTCGCCCTCGTCGCCCTGCCTCCCTTCCTCCTCGCCTGTGTCTGTGCCCTCCCTGCTGTTTTCTTCCCCTTGACACTCGTCGCTCGCTTGGCGCGCTTCGGTGCGACACCTTCAACACTATCTGTCTCGGCGTCTCTTGCCCGCTTGCCGTTTTTGCTCTTCTGGACGGCAACTTCGTCTTCTGTTGTCGTCGAGACCCTGGCTTGTGCTGCAGCACATCTAGCTGAAGTGCGCGTTCCCTTAACCACTGCCGCTTTCTTGGGGTCTACCGCGGGAATATGTATGGTCTGGGGCTGGGGGATCTGAGGCAGCCAGGGCCGTTGGTAGTTGCGAAGACCGATCAAGTTGTACTCCAGGTCGATCCACGCGACATTAGAAGGCAACGCGATGCGCATCGGCTTCTCGCCTGTGCCCCATCCTGTCAGCCAGCCACACCAACGCCGATGACTAGGTACTCACAGACGACCTCGTGGACAAGCTCAGCAACACGCTGCTTCGAGTTACGCGCCCAGAACGCCCAATGCGCGGGATGCGAGGGAAGGTTGTATACTGAGAGTGCGGCGACCACGAAGATGAGGCGCGCCTCGTCGAGAGACATCGTCTCACTCTTCCCAACTACGTTTGCGACGGCCTCCGGGTGCGCGACGCCCCCGTATTCGACCCGCCACCACGTCGTGCCTTGGGAGATGTCGTGCCAGCGAAGATCGTTGCAGATGGGCTGCTTGGCTTCGCTTTCCTTCCCGTGGGCCTTCTTCTCAGCATACAGGAGGGCGGTGCCCGCGTACTCGAGAAACGTCAGAACGTCAGGATCTTGAGCGGTGATGCAGAAGTCTTGAGACATGGTATAGCCGCGATAGCCGACAAGAGGAGATGAGGTGGGTGTGTTTGCTGGGGAAAGGAGATAGTAGAGCTGATGGAGATGCAAGATGCGACGCGGGTTTATCTGTATGTCTGGACGACAATGCGCCTCTTTGGCCACCTGCTATAGAGGGTGCCACCGGTTGGCCTTCGTGCACGAAGCGCTCGAAGCTGGTGCGTTGATGTGGCCAAATGCCAAAGCGTTCCGCGTCGGTCGTGGCCAATCGTGAGTGGTCGTAAAAGACTGATGCGATTAGTGCCCAAGAGCCTGCTTGGACGAGTCTATGCGGATGCCGGGACCAGCGACAGAATTAGATGGAGGAGGGTATAGGTACGAGGTTGTGGCGAAGTGGCGAACACCAGGTCCGGGGAGGTCCAGCGCGCACCGCACGGTGATGCATCTTTATACAGCGAGGTGGCATAGGTATAAAGGACTGACGCTATTGTATTCCTGAGACGAGCTAGAAGGTCTGTACGGAGCTGGTCGGAGTGGCATCAGGGACAGCATACGTTGTGGGTCCATGGGAACGCGGACCGCGCTGAGCGCCGTGGACAAGGCGGCTTATTATACGAGCACGCGGGTGGCGTCAGTACAAGACTCGCGGGTGGCTCACTACGAACGGCCATCATCTTGGAAGAAGACAAGGAACCCCTATGATCTCCCCTTCTATTGTTATGCTTACTTGGGAGATCTCCGGATCCGACGTACGGGTTGGATATTACGGTAGTGGTAGGGCTGCGTCAGCGTCCCATGGAGACGGTATGTATCGAGCGTTCACAATGCCGAATGGAACTGAATAATTGCAATTGCAATATACACAGGCGAGTAACGAGAGTGGGTAAACCAATTTAAGTCCAACACCAAGAAGATCCAATGTCCATCCATGTCTGAAGTTTCGGTCGTGCAACTTCCACTATGAGTAAGACTGTCATAAGCATTGCAGCAGTCAGTGCTGCTCACCATGAAAGACAGCGATATCAGACCTTGCAGATTCTCAACACCCTCCGTACATGGGGACATTCCTCGAGGGATTGACCAATATCGGGTCATCTATCCTAGCCCTCTTCATTGGAGGCCCCCGTATTGCTCCTCAATTGGAATGGGCTAAGCCTCCTCCATCGGCCAATCTTCGTCCTTAGCGCCAACAATTGTCTCTCCTCCGGTGGCTTGCCCTCCAACAACCATCTGCCAGTTTATCTCCCCTACGAAGGTCTGGGAGGGGCCTGGTCCGGCGTAACCGTCAACGTGATTGGAGCACGGGGTGAATCCAAGGGACATGTTTGGCACCTGGGCACTCGAAGAAGCCCAGTCGACTTTGAAGTCGAAGGAAACGGCGAGCCTGAGGGCCACGACTTGTACCGTGATCATGGGCTGGGTGAATGATCCCTGGGGAAACATTGTAGGGCCTGGTGAGGCAAAGGGTGAGAGGGTGTCGCACTAACTTGAAGAGCGGACGGGATGATACAGTGAAGTTGGTAGGGGTAACAGCTAGAGGATTGATAGTGACCGGACGACGGTACTGACCGGTGAACCTTACGTACGGCATATATAATGTCGGATGCGGCGTCCTACCAGTGTTACAGGTAGCTGCATATCTCGGTGAAGTATGTGTCTAGAGACTGGCATGAGATACGGTTTTGTCATGGCCACTACCTCTACTAAGAATAAGAGCAGTGAATCGTATAATTGAAGGCTGCGCAGAGTTGTGGCAAACTGCTGGCTCGCAGACCGGGAATAACGAAAGGACATACTTCCCTTCTATAGCACCCGATAACGCATGCACTAGTTGTTATAGAGGATGTCTCCTGAAGTCCACTGTGGCGTAACTCGGGCTCCGGATCTGAATAGCTAGTATCATTTCGCTATTGGCGAAATGTGTCGCAGCAAACTACATGGATATCATCTCCACAGCGTTGGTCCTTGGTGGTGTACTCGAATGCCACCAGACTCTGCGGTTTATGAGCGGTGTAAGATATACACCATGCATATAGTGCACTGGCAGTTGCGCGATATCTATTATTGATAGCCACTGCCACTGGCAGCATCGGAAAGCCCACACAGCAGCAGATCTATACAATAGTACTTGAATTGTGTGCCAGACCGTTGCTGTTCAGATGTTGATCTAGTCAACATCCTGAACGAGCCGACAGTGTGGCAGAGCTGTTCAGACTGACAGAAAGTTGACGGCAGTGGTGTGGAAAGGCCGCGTTACTAGTAGCGAAGCATGTGTTTAACATTCAAGTAGGTATAGTAAGTATTGATGGTGATTACATAAGTAACGTACATAAGCGAGAAACTTACAAAGTTACAAGTCGTAGTAATTTGACGTAGTGTCACTGCCAAGCCTACCCCCTACTCCGATGTTATGTAGTATCATCCTCCACTCGCCTAGTTGGCGAGGCCTGGCAAAGTCACGATGGATGGCATTCCCCCAAGTCTCCTCAGTCAAAACGAAGACTTTGGTAATAGTATGACCATGGAAGGTTAAGTGACCACACGTGTTCACTAGCGGGAAGTTGTGGCGCGGCTCCAGGTTTGGCACAACTTTTGGAGACCGTGGTGCGGCTGTGGTCGCTCTAAAACATCTCTAGATGCTATCGCCCCATGAAACTCGCTAGTACTGACGAGGACCCGAAGTACCTAGCTGATATTCCTGGAATCAACAACGATGTCCGCAGCCTGCATGGTTCACAATCCGATTCTCCGGATCCGGCGTTTTGCTCTTCTGAGCGTACCACCAGTGTCCGTGACTACTTTAAGCCCGTACTCAATACAGCTTACAGTTCATCATGCATAACAGTATGACTATTGTCCGACGATGCGTAGGGGCAATCTAGGTAAGCCGGGCTAGTTTCCCCTCGTGCATGATTCATGATTGCTTGTGCAGGGGGCGTCCACGCCCGTGGCCCAAGGTAAGCTGTACAATAGAGCATGCATGCTTCCAAGCCTTCGTATTTTCAGCCAGGTATGCAAACTACAGTCACTGTACATACACGGAGGTTCTGATCGCTCGAACTGTGAGGTCAAAAACACCTCGTCGAAGTGGATGGCGTAGCCTTCATGCGGCATTAAAACGCCTGCCGCAAAAGCCTTTGGAGCAAAACGACCGGAGCTCGGGAATGGACCTGCGCTTGGGCCGTTTGGGTATGGTACACTTGGAAAATGTGGCCCATAGATCAAAGCTCACGGATCTGGCTCATGTCGTGTGGCGACGGTTTCAAGCTATATAAGCCCTCGCGCTCGACCCTCACATCAATCCCCCACCTCTTCTCTCCTTCCCCCCACCTCACAGCACACAGAATAAGCGCGAGCCCCACAGTCCACGACCCCCATTCGCGGTCATGCGAGATCCCCCAACAGCGTGCCCCTCGCATCTTTCACGGATGACAGAAGAACCTCTCAGACCGACATTGTATCCCCTAACCGAACGTGGAACCCACTCGACCCGTCCCTCTTCCTCCTGATGAAGAGACAGGCTACGAAGATATTACAACTCAATGCCGTCGGCGTCGAGGGCTTGCATGACCTCCGGTGAGTTCTCACACCACTTTCCCTCGCAAGTCCTCTGAGCATTCTATCTCTCTCCCTCTCATAGCGCATGTAGCCGCTCTTTGCGGCATCGATCCTTTCTCCAGATCCGGATTGAGCGCACCATGCTCCCCCGGTGGATGTTTGTGAATCCGCTTGCGTGTGGCGCGGTCAAGACGAGGGAGCAAGGCGATACATAGTGCGTGACGCCAGTGCGCACAGGCGGCGCTGCATTCCGGGACCGCGTTCGTCGTACCCGCCATCCAGCACGAACCTCGCCAACGCGCTCTTGGGGGCTACCCAACCGACAACTCTAGCGGACGACAGCCCTCGAGGGCATCCTTATGCGATCTGGAGCGCCGTCCAGCCGATCCGTAAGGGATCGAAGAGCCTCCCCGATGGGAAGCTCTCGAGTGCCACCACGCCGTCGAGCGCGTTGCGTCCTGTCTTCTCCCACAACCCCCGCGCCAACTTCGTCGCACATAGAAGAATTCCGGTCGCATATCGACGCGATCTTGAGCTCCATCGTTAGCATCCTGATGTGCTCTTGGGCGCCACCCAGAACCAGCAGCGTTGGCAATTCCGAGACGCAGGACGAGCGCAAGCTTGCTCATAACCTTCGTTGACGACTATATCGAGATGTCACAAGCACCCTATTATTTGTGTGGTCGCTCTTCTATCGTGGAGGATTTGAGCTTCAGATCTTGTACCATACTATCGGCAGGATCGACGAGCATTGTTCGTACAATTTATTTAAATCTAGCCATTCCGTTGCTAGCATCGTGTGCTTGATAATACATCCGAGTACCGTCAAACACAGCTACTCACAACGTGTCAAAAGAGCTGGTCTCCGATCCGATACTCTCGGGAGCACCTGTTAGCGATTCGCACACTCGACAGGGCCCTGCTTTGCGCATAGGGCTACCTCAGATGCATATGCAATCAACTCGGGGACGATCTACCCGAACTATAGTAGTACATGTGTGAAGCAGGGACTATACGTCAACGTCTGATTCTGCTGCCGACCCTACTGGATGAAGCAGAGCTGACAGGTCTCAGCTGCGCACGAGGGCGAGGACGTATGTCCCGGAGAGATTCATCACCACCATGCGCACGATCATTCGCCTGCATCTCCCTGGCATGGATCTCCCTCGCCTCAATTCTGACCGACCGGCGGTTCTCCGGAATCCCATCGAAGCGACGTCGGGGCTCCTGAGGGGAGGATTCATCTGTTTTGCAAGAGGGTCATAATTCGACCACGGAGACGGTAACGTCGCTTCACAGGCTTACCAAATTCAGAGTCCTTGTGCGGAACGCTGGTCAGAGCTGAAGGCGGGTGTGGAAGGGGAAGCGAGCTCTGTAGCTTAGTGCGCTTTGTTGGCTTCTCCGAACACCCCGCCTTCGTATGAGGACGCTTACGACGCCCGGATGTGGAATCGTGCATTGAATGAGGCCCCTCATGAGAGGGCTCAACGTCCATCGGGCCGCCCTCTTCGGGCGTGCCGTTAGAATCTTCATCCATATCATCACGAGCTTCCTCTGGAGCTTGAACAGCGGGGCGGTCGAGTGCCACTTCCCTCTTTCCAACTTCGTGGTGCTGCGACGGCATGAGTAGGTCGAAGGGCTTGATATCGACATCATCATCTGCGGTGTCGATCACCATCCCTTCAACCATGGTAGAGATTGCGCTGTGGCCAGCGGCGGTGACAGGTCGAGCTCTGAGCGATGCAAGACTCCGCCTCGAGCCTGGCTTCACAGGAATCATCGTAGAGAGAGACTCGAGGTGGTTGCCTAAGAATATATGTACTGTTGCAGGACGCGGAGTGGGGGGGGGGGGGTGATTGGGGGTGAACTGAGGTGCTCTCTTGGATCGCGTATTAAATGCGAGATGTCGTACGGATGATGCGTACGCCGCACTGACAATAGTGAACCGGCTCTGAACGTACCTTCATTCATAAGATAACAAGGGGGCTACAGCAGATAGCTATCGCATACCAGGCAAAAAAAGGCAAAGCGGGGATACATCCATCGGTTATTTGCACCAGGGTCACTGCCGAATGGGTTGCTATGTAGGCGTAGAGACTTCTGGGCACTCGAAAATGCACGAGATTCACCGTCGTGCACGTTTCTATGACTCTGAGGGACGCCGCGACGGACAATAGCACATGTTGTGGCGGAGTGATCCGCCTCGGGGCCTTAGGGCCTCCATGGTATACCTAGACGGATGCGATGATCTCTCAGTATGTTCGGATTTTATATTGCTATTGCAGGCATATTGCGTACATTTTCTTCTTGGATACAGTGACCAGTAGGCCCAGTGAATGGTTATTTGCCCATTGTGTCGATTAGCCTTACACCTGTGAGAATGCGCATATGCGCATCTGCAAAGCGATCGTCCCAAGTTATTCTTGCTTCCTCTTGTCTCGTGCGCGATGAATTGATATCTCGAAACGAGAACTACAGGTCTGGAGACGGTGGGCCGGGTGGCAGGTTGAAGAAATACTTTGATCATGATGATGGTCGGGGGCAAACGTCGGCCAAGTACGCGGTCCCGGAATGCGAAGTGACAAATCCGGCGCTAAAGGATCCCCCGCTTCCGCCTCAGTCCATGCAATCGTCCGTCCGACTCCCTTCTTCCTCCCAGCACCTCTGATCCCTCAGCTCGGCCTCTTCACTTAGACACAGCTCAGAACACCTAATACTGTGCAAAGCGGGGTCTCAAATCAGGTGCGATGTCAAAGAGGCCTCTCTCACCTGCCCCGCTGCCGCCTTCCAAACGAATCCATGCGAAGCATGCAGTCCTAGTCGAGCATCAGCCCAGTTTCGACGCAATCCTATCCGACGAGATAGCCTTGTTTATATTCTCATATTTATCACCTTCTGACCTCTGCGCCATCCAACGTACCAACCGGAACTGGGGCAGGCTTTCTCTCGACAACCAGGTACGCATAGCTTATCTTTCACAAGCCCATGCCCGTCGTTGATTCAATGTCTGCGTAGCTATGGAAGTCACTCTACATCACAGAATACGGGCGCACTAGGCTCAGAGGAGTGAGAGGATTCATAGGGAGAGGGGATGGACGCGAGGTCAAACCTCTGCCGGGGAGGGCGGCCAGGACAGAAGACGTCAAGGACTGGAAATGGATGTACCGGATCAGTTCAAACTGGAGAACAGGTACGCCAAACGCTATTCATCTAGCCCAGTCTCTTCATTCATATCTTGTTCTAACAGGACGCTGCTCTCTTGAGCATTATGAACTCGGAATTCCGCCACGGTTGTTCTCGCACGACCATCCGCCCGATCAGACCCACCTTCTACTCGCAGGAAACCTGACCATTATGGCATCTTCGAAACCAAGTTTAACGCCAACCGTTGTGTTATCGTCACCTTCGCACGGCTCTCACGCATGCCCTTGTCCCTCTACTCGTTCAGGTTCCATGGTGCACATCACAGCACTCGCATTAGATCAGTCACCACCTATGTCGGGACACAGTGGGCGGCTTATATGTTTCCTATCCACGGGAGAGTTCTCCCTGTTCAAACTCGACCATCATACTCCGACCGCGTCTTCACGATGCTTGACCTATCAACCAAGCGGTCGTAGCTCGAGAACTGCCCCGATTGTCCAAGCCGTCTATCACCATCCACTACTTGTTACACTCTCGCAATCCTTCCAACTCTCCCTCTACGACCTCTCCTCTGACACAGTACGCCACACGCAGACGTTAACGTCTTTCACCTCGCATNCCCCCCAGCTCTCTCGTGTTATCCTTGACATCACCAACAACCTACAAGCTAGTCCTCGCCTATGCCATTCCGGTGTATCCCGCACATTGGTCTGTAGGGGCAACGGAGCTCATTATCACCAACACAGAGGGGTCGAGGATGGTTGTCTCGAACACTCGCACCACTCGTGCGATTGACGTGCCGCAAGGTTGGGTCGACGAGCAC
The DNA here is from genome assembly GCA_029747595.1 of Trametes cubensis. Lineage (NCBI taxonomy): Eukaryota > Fungi > Basidiomycota > Agaricomycetes > Polyporales > Polyporaceae > Trametes > Trametes cubensis. The sequence continues at coordinate 19,503 of JAPEVG010000306.1, read as the reverse complement.
AAGATGCGTGCAGTACGAGAGCAGTGGAGTCGCAAGGTTGCTCGCGTCGCAGACACCCAGACGGACGGGAAATGGGTAGTACTCGCTCCTGGGCAGCGCCTTGCATCTCCATCAGTGCCTGGATCCGCCCCGAATTCAGATGCGAGCGACAGCGAGAGCACCTCTTCGTCTACACCGTCGGCATCTGGGACGACCTACACGTCTTCGAGCTTGTACACGGCATCCGGCCTCCAGCTCTATCGCCTCCATCTTCCTTCAACCTCGTCATCATCTTCGCCAAAGCTCTCCTTCGTGCGCACACTACATGGGCAAACTGGACCTGTCTCCACGCTTGCACTCGCGGATGGGCGGTGTGTCAGCCTCGGGATGAACGGCAGCATATGGGTGTGGGACCTCGAGGCGGGAACAGGAACCGAAGTGTCCTCTGGCGTTGTTGGACCTGGGAACGAGGGTACAGAAGACGAGGTCGACGAGGCTCTGGAGGCTGTCAAGCTGCGGGCTGCGACAGGTGCACGGGGATCCGTAGTTTTTGACGACCGACGGATTGTCAGTTCGCACGGGTCGGAGGTAGAGATCAGGCGATTCGACATCTGAACCCAGCGTAGGCAATGCTTTGCGAACTATAGCGCGACCGCAATTTGTTATCCTTATCTTGTATTGGTTTGTTCCGGACATCGTCTCCCTGTATATGACAGTGTACTTATAACTGTAGATTCTAGATGGAATTCCTTTCATTGCTTCGTTCGCAAGTGCAACTGTCGAGACGTAAAGCGTGCGTTTACGCAGACACCGCACTGATTGATGGCGATACAGCTATTGCTGTGCATTGGACCACATCCATCGGTGCTTCTCTGGGCCCCTTTGCATATAGCTGAGCCGGTTATGTGTCTACGCAGTTGTGGACCTATCCCCCTGCCATGGCTTCCGTACTAGTAAGTCTGGTCACGCTATCGAACAGATCCCCTCCTTATGCATATCAGCCCAAAGGACAAAGCACCCGCGCGGAATACCTCTCTTCCACCGAGAAGCGCGAAGAAGCGTGGAAATTTTGTGCGGCCACTATCGAGCGCCATTACGACGAGCGGCTGAAACGATGGAACGCCGAGCTGGATATGCTCCTCGTATTCGTAGGTCGACGTTGGTGGATCGCAGACTGAGATCATGGAATCTTGACATTCACCCTCTCCTAGGCCGGTTTGTTCTCTGCTGCACTGACTGCATTCAATGTCCAGTCATACCTGCTCTTACAGCCGGATAGCAGTGACACGGTGGTCTTAGCTCTGACGAGCATATCCGCCCAACTGCAGAGCTTTGCTGTCAACGCTACCGCCATAGCCTCGATGCATTCCGCGCTCACACCTTCCAGTAGCCCCGCGCCCTTCTCCCCGCCAGGCTACGCCGTCTGGATGAACGCGCTCTGGTTCTCTTCACTCACGTGCACGCTCTCCGCATCATCCATCGCGGTCGTCGTTAAACAGTGGCTGCACCAGTACGGGCAGAAGCTCTCGGGCAACTCGTCCGAGCTGGCGCGGTTGCGCCAGTACCGATACGACAGCCTCGAGAAATGGCGCGTCCCCGAGATCATCGCGGCGCTCCCCATCCTCATGCAGACCGCCCTAACGTTATTCTTCGCGGGACTTCTCATCCTCCTCTACAATCTGCATAAATCCGTCGCCATCAGCGTCAGCTGTCTAGTCGGCATCCTCATCATGTTCTCTGTCTGCACGACTGTGCTTCCCGCGCTATACACTGACTGCTGCTACCAGTCTCCGCAATCCTTGGCCTTGTTGATATTCCTCCGGCAGGCCACCAAGGCGTGTCTCCGAGTCCTTGAGGCCATCGAGCGCAAGACGAAATCCCAGGCGATCGACAGCCTCTCTGGGGTTCCTACCGGTTCCGCGATTTGGTCCTACATCCATTTCACCGTGCAGTCCGCACTCAGGGTCGTATCCACGGAGCCCTTCTTCCGCAGTTGGCAAGCGCGCGAGAAGCCGGACGTCGACGCGCGACGCGAAGAGCTCGAGCAAGCGATCACGCTCACGACGTACAAGATGGTCTCGGACAAGTCCGTGCTCAATTCTGCGGTCGTACCCTGTCTTTCCGGCATGGACGCGCTCACGGAGCGCATGTCCGTCCAGTACGGCGAGCTCCTGCTCTCCATGGCCGAGAAGCTCAAGCGCGCGGAATGGGCTGCGTGGCGGCCTGTGATGCCCTTCGTCCTCGTCGTGCTCTCGCTCATTGTGAAGGAGCCGCGCCCCGGGGCGGTGCAGAGGATCCTATCGACCATGCCGGAGCATAAGCTGACGTCGGCGCGGTCGCACATTGGCATGCTGTTCTTGCTGTCGATGACGAACCTTGTCGCGAACGGCATAGCTGTGCGCGAGGCGTTTGAGAACATACTTGCATGTCTGCGACACACGCAAGTCGACCAGGAGCGCAGTCTGACGCTCGGGCGCATGGCGCTCAAAGACGGTGGGCCTGATCTTTGAAGCGCGTGGTTGTAGTATATGTCGCTGAACACTCGTTATACCTTGTTTAGTCGAAGCGGCTTTTCCGATCAAATGGAGTCAGGTAGAAGACCTCGTGAACCTCGACAACTTCACCTCGATCAGCCACTATCTCACCGGGATCGAATGTATCGTGCTCTACCTCCTCCGACATGGACCACACCTCCGCGAACACCTCCTGCCCGTAGAGACGCGCGTCGAAACCATGCTCAAGGGCTTCCGCTGCTTCCTCACCTGCCCCGCATGGCAGGAGAGCCATTCGCGCCAGGAGAACGTACTATGGGCGCTCCGATGCTCTCGCCTCCCGGAGCTTGTCTGGAAGTTGCGGAACACGGAAGGCTTGGCAGCGAACGTGCAAGACCAGGTTACGATGTCGACTTCGGCGCTGCAGGATGTCATCGAGGTACTCAAATGCGGCTCCATGGCCTCTGAGAACAAGCAGGCGGTCTCTCCCGGGACAAGGCAGGCCTTTGAGAGATTGGAGTCTCAAATCAAGCAGTTTGAGTCTGCTGAAGTCCAACTCGAGAAGCCTGTCGGTGCGCCAGATTCGAATGTCGGGTCTCCTCCAAAGAGTACAGACAGCCCACCGTCGGAAGTGAAGCCTCCTTCTGCCTCGCAAACCTCTGTAGAAGATCAAACGGAGCTAGAGCAAGGAACTCAGCTTCTCCAGAGCAAGCGAAACGACGGGCTACGACTCGAGCTATCAGCGCCACCTACCAGAGTTGACTCCCAGCGGACCGCAGTCGAAACTGAACCGGACGATGAGACGGAGCTGGACATCGCAGACATCTCCTATATCCTCGAGATGGGTCTCATCTGGGACGAGATGCCTCCCACTCCAGGTTTGCTGCCGTCCGGCTGAACGTGTGAGCGCATATAGCTGACGTTTGGGGCCTTTTGCAGGGGTGGACTCGAGGCGATTATCCCAAGTTGCGATGCTCTCGCCGGCGATTCGAGAAGAAGAGGAGGGAGATCCGGTGCTGCCCTCGAGTTCAGCGCGCGTTGCATCGTCGAGGAGTCGCCGCGCGTCGATCGTCCCAGCAGAACGGGCCATACCAGAGGTCGACGCCGCGTCAGAACGCGATAGACAGGAGGTAAGGCCCATATTCATAAAGNCCCTTGCAGGGGTTGCTGATGTATTGTGATTAGACATAGCAGTAAGGTCGGCTCAGAATACGCTGGCGTGATTGCATCACCACACTCATACAGCTCTGAATTCGCCTCAGACCAACTCGGCCAAAGCCTCGAAAGACTCAACGACTACATCGACGTTCCCGCCTTCTGCCTTCGCCTTCACCACGAGCCCCTCCTCTCCATCATGCGACTCCGGGCGCGGGACGTACACCGTCTTCATCCCGTGCTTCGCAGCCGCCTCGAGGTCCCAGAGGTGCGCGGCGACCATCGCGCACTTCTCCGGGGGCAGCTCGAGGTAGTGCAGCGCGCCTTGGTAGACCTTTGGGTTCCTGTCATTCCGAGGACATGCGCGCCAAGGACCGGTCAAGTCAGACGAGAGAAAGGGGACGCGGGGGCGCGAAGATAGGGAATATGACTTACGGTTTGCAGGTGCCGAAGAGGTCGACGGAGAGGACGGCGTCCCAGGGCAAGTCCGCGTGCTTTGCCTGTCATGGGTCCCCAGAAGGGCCTTGCAGTCAGATTCCAGAAGATCGGCAGAGGGTACAGGCGACTGACGACGTCTACGAGGAAGCGCATGTTTCCGTTAGACAACGCAACGACGATCTTCTTTTTCTTCACGGCGTACAGTCCTCGAGACACGTCGGGCCAGCCTACGCCAAGTTTCCCGTTAACCTGTCTTTCGCATGGACCAACGTCCAAACAGTGCCTACCGTCCGAGCGATGCCAAGCTAAAACAAGTTCATGTCTCTTTGTCTCATCCCAGACGGACGCGAGGTGCTTCCAACGTGTTGATTGAAGCATCGACTCGAGGACCTATTGTGTAATCTCGGCATCAGCGACACAGGGCCTCCTCGGTGCGAGACGTGACGCGCCTCGCGGTGGACGATGTCCATGTTCGTGTTGCCTTGGCCAGATTGTGCTACACTCCGACTGGGTGATCTGAGACTCAGCACCTTCGGCCAGGATGGAGAACTTTAGGCTCACTTACGCCTGAGCAAAGTAGCCCTTGCGCCATTCATCCGCGAATGCGCCCCAATCTGCCAAAGCACCGGACTCAGTGTTCAATATCAATCTTTCACGAAACGAAGGTACCGGTCTTGCCACACACCTTCCTGGGTTCCTTGCGCATACTCAGCGAGCGTCCTGGTTATGTTCCCATACCAATTCACTGTAGTTCCGAACACATCGAAGACAAATGCTTCGACCCCGCGGAGAGCTTCGGATGGCGAGGTCATGTTGTTATTCTGCTGTTGCTCGAAGCAGGTATCTTGACGCTTTATATATTCTGGTCTCTTTTGTAAGCTAGCTGCGTAGCTTAGTTATAAGCTGGGTCAGAAGCTCACAGCGTCCGGAGCTAACACCATATTTGTGCGATTCAGAGAAGCCTGCTATGACGTCATGGCGTTGCGGAACCCCGTGTTCTCCGTACTTGCTCAAGTTTGTAGAAGATGCTGATGCCCTGAAGTTCGTGCAGCTCTATGCCCCATACAACTTATATGAAGATTAAATGCGGCTCCAAAACCTCTCTTGAGGCCTGTGTTGCTGCAAAGCTAGCGCTGATCTGTTGAGCATGGATGACGTCGCGGAAAATGTGGCTGAAGAATTGAACAACACTACCTGCCAATTTGGGAATTGAGTTTGGGCGCTTACACTACCGCAAGTTGGAACACTTAGGCTCTCGTTCACTTCCTGCTACTTGCATCTCTCATCGTACTATGGCTCCTTCACGCGGCCCCATTTCTACTCCTCGCAAGCTTCACAAGACTCTCGCGAACCACAAAGGCCCCGTGCACGTTGCGCGCTATGCCAAAGGAACCGCGAAGTACGTTCTGTCCGGAGGCCAAGACCGTACCGTCCGTCTCTGGAACCCGGACTTGGGGACGGAGATCAAGTCCTATTCTGCACACGGCTACGAGGTCCTCTCCATCACAGTGTACGTTATACTCTCTGCACGTTGTGGAGTTGTCTTGGGTTCGAGCTCACCTCTACGAGAATAGTGCACATGATAACAGTCGGTTCGCGTCGTCGGGAGGGGACAGGCAGGTGTTCCTGTGGGATGTCATGACGGGGCAGACGATCAGACGGATTCCGGGGCATATGGGCAAGATCTTTGTAGTAGAGCTCAACGAGGATGCGACGGTGCTGGCGAGCGGTAAGCCGGCCTTTGCGTCCTACGAGGAAAGGGACCCTGATGTGCTCAGACTCTTCGAGGCTCGTTCGACTCGACGGTTAGACTCTGGGACCTCAGGTGAGTAGTATACTCACTCGCCTGAAGGGTGGCCACTGACGGAGTGTGATGCTATGAAGGTCGCAAAACCGGCAGCCTATACAAGTACTTGAAGAATCGAGAGACGCCGTACAGACGATTCATGTCGGGCGGTCATACATCATGACCGGCTCCGTTGATGGCCACGTCCGGACCTACGACCTCCGCATGGGCGAACTCCGTACGGACTTCATCGGGCGTACGTTGGCAATACCGTGATGCTGGTCTCGGTTTATCTCACATACGCATTTCGCGCGTAGATCCTGTGACGGCTGTCGTGCCCGCGCAGGACAACCAGTCATACCTTGCGACGACGATCGACGCACATGTTCGCTTGATGGACATGTCAACAGGCAAGATGCTGAACGACTTCAAAGGGCATGCTAGCTCCTCGTATCGGATACGCGCGTGTTTCGGACATGGCGAAGCGACCGTGATATGTGGAGATGAAGATGGCAAGGTGTGGGCCTGGGACCTCGTAGACGTACGTTTTACCTTCCCCTAACCTCTCTTTCTGCAACGCTGACCAACGCCTCTTGTACATGCTACATCCGACGTCATTGCCCTTAACCCCCGAATTTGCCCTTTGCGCGATGGACGGCGTCCACCGTTCAGGCTGCGCCGCTTCAACCAAACCCGCCGCCACGGGTGCATGACAAAGTGATCACTTGGATCGAGCATCACCCTATTGAGGCAGGCGAGTTGATCACCGCAAGCGCAGACGGGACGGTGAAGGTGTGGAGGAATTAGATGTTGGACAAGTACGACTCAGGTATGCGACGCGGTATACTATGAGGCGTGCAGGGCAGTATCGACCTGGTCTGATCGGTGTAAGAGTACTCAACGGACTTGTACGCAACGTGCGATTGGCTTTGGGTTGGCAAGGATCGCCGAGGCGGAGGCCAAGCGATAAGATAAGATAAGATGGTGATGGGGCATCGATGACGACATAACGTCCCTCGCTGCCTTCGATCGCGCGTGAGGCTCGAGCATCGAGATGTCGGGCTTGCTAAATAGACCTTGCTGACAGAGATAGCCTGTTCCGATAAATAGTTTGAGCGACCCCAGCGTGTTCTCACGCATGCAGTATATAAGGCACGGAGCACGTACGGCATTTCGCCGTGTTCTCCAGAGCAGCCATTCTCTACCCCCACCCAGCACCAGTCGTCCGAGCTACCACCTCGCCAGCATGTCCAACTTCACGCTAACCAGCACCATCAAGCTCTCTTCTGGTGAGTGCTTGTGCATATGCTTGCATGCACCATTCGTTAACTTATCGCACGACGCTTTGTAGGATATGAGCTGCCCGTTCTCGGGCTCGGTGTGTACCAGAACGATGATTGCAAGCCTGCCTGCATTGCTGCTTTGAAGCATGGATACAAGTACGGAACGACTGTTGGACTGGAAGGCGTTCTAGCTGACTGAGTTCGGCTACTGTTATTCAGGCATATCGACTCGGCGCGGATGTATAGAAACGAAGCCCAAGTTGGTGAAGCCGTCAGAGAGAGCGGCGTACCCAGGGAGGAGGTCTTCGTAAGTGAGTACATGTTCACTACCGTACCATCCGGTCAGTCCCGATGAATACTCATGTCACACTTACCCAGCTTCCAAGATTAACAACCACGAGCACGGGTACGAAGCCGCGCTCGCAGCGGTCGACGACTCGTTGAAGAAGTTCGGCTTCGGTACGCCCCGGCATCAACATTCTCATGACGTGCAAGACGTCGACGCTGACCCGTACTGTGGCGTGGTGCAGATTACATTGACCTGATGCTGATCCACTCGCCGCTTTCGGACAAGGAGCGCCGCCTGCAGACGTGGAAAGCGCTTATCGAGGCGAAGAAGCAGGGCAAGGTCCGCACGATCGGCGTCTCAAACTAGTAAGTAGGCTCCGTGTGCTATTCCTGTTGTTCGGAACGCAAGCTCACGCTCAATTGTCTGTCAGCGGCCCCAAGCATATGGAGGAAATCCGGGAGGCTGGACTGGAAACGCCGTCCGTCAACCAGGTCGAGGTAGGTCTGCTGTATCAGATTCATTGGCACCCTACTTACGCACTAGACCTCCGTAGCTCCATCCTTTCTGCCAACAGAAGGAAATCGTTGACTACTGCAACAAACACGGCATCGTCGTAGAAGCATACACTCCCCTGATCCGTGGAGGCTGGAACGACACCATAGTAAACCTCGCGAAGAAGGTATGTGTTTGCCCACTTTAACTCAGCTTTGACGCTGACTCGCCGCGTGCAGTACAACAAGGACCCCGCGCAATTCCTGGTCCGCTGGTCGCTCCAGCGAGGATTCGTGCCGCTCCCGAAGTCCGCCAACCCAGCCCGCGTCGTCTCGAACGCGAACGTGTTCGACTTCGAGATCAGCGCGGAGGACGTCGCCGTTGTGGATGCGCTCGACCGCGGGAAGGAGGGTGCGGTTACTTGGAACCCCGTTGATGCGCCGTAGACGTTGAAATGCAAATGTGAATAGGAATGTATTATACTAGACTGGATAAGGAAGGCATTGTTGGAAAATGTGTGACTTGTGCTTTCTCAACGTTCGGGATATCAAGCTACAAGTCGGACAAACCGAAGATAACGCTAGATGGTCCAGCAGCTCGATTATGAGTTGAACGACCTCAGCACCTCTTCTGTAGTATACTTACCCCAGTCGGTCATCTTGAGCAGCCTCATTCGTCACGACCATTCACTTCGGCAATACAGTACTGCAATTTTATGGCAGTCGTATAGTACCTAATCACAACTCGCTTGAGTACTCTGCAAGCCAGAGCGGCGACCTAATACCTGAGAGTTTGCCCGAAAGGTATTTGCTGGTGGGATGCCGGTCGATCCCTCGCCCTTGCATTCTCGAGCTCCAAACTCGCGCCTGGAAAGCATACAATACTTCAGGCGGCGGGAGGCTGCAGAAACGCTGTTCGTGAGCATCCGGGCCACGGTGCACATGTGGTAGGGCTAAATGAACGTAGTCACATACTTCTCCTGCCTCGTCCGAGTCTGGTTCGGCGTATCGTGGGACCGGCTCCTGCGTCATATTGAGATTGTGAGTACATTGTGAGGGCCGCATTTGAGCTGTGGAGAATTCACGTACATCAAGCACCAGCGCGGCGCTACTGACATTTGTTTGTGAACGCTACGTCTTTAGCGCCTGCGAGGACTCTTATATCGGCTAGAAGAGCGCCCGTTTTCAGCGGCCGCGACGCGGCTAGGAAAATCCGACCGTGCGCGGTGGCCACGACGTTGACCCGCCGTCACTGAGCGCGCTCTCTCCTGACTATCCACATGTCAGACATTGCGAACCGTTAGACAAGATGGACGAACTTCTACTTACCAGAGAAACGCGTGCCCAGGCGCCGTTCCACCTCGTCGGAGTCTGCAGATCGCACGTCGAGAACCTCAGCGATCTACTTCTGACAGTGGGAGTATGCCATCGGTAGTAGGTGGGCATCCTTGTCCGTAGCGCGTGGATGTCGGATTCTTCTCAGTGGAGAAGAGATGGATCTTGAGGAGTTTATCTGAGGGTTGGTTCGGTTGGGTTTGGTGGTGCGTTGGAGGAGGCATTCTGCCCGCGCCTCTCACGTTGCTGCTGGCTATATGAGGTGCTGGAGAGGAGGGAATGAGTGAGGGGTTTTCAATGAGGTATCGCGGCGTACCGGCCAGCCCTTATATGCTGGGGAGATTCATACTGTTTGGCCTGACCTCGAAGTGCTTTGTGTGGGCTATTGCACAGAACGCGGGTCAATGCATCATGATATGGTCCATGCGCTCCTCTTCACTCAATGTCGGAAAGTGGGACAAAGTCGGCGACTCCTGCAAGCAATCTTTCATCCATTAGTTGTTTGGCATAGCGTGGTCGAAGAGGCGGTACCTCCTGCATCATCGTGGGGAATACTAGGACTGGACTTTGTCGATCGCCTATTGTTACCAGGTCACCCCACTCAAGCTGCGGCACGACATGGTGGCTTTGTGCAATGCGTTGTTTGTCCTGGCGCTTCGATCCGGCGCATGGACCGTATGCACGTTTAACTCTCTCAACGTCACTATGGTCTCTGTATAACGGTCCCGGACGAGTGGCGTAATTGAACCTCCGTGATGTTCACTATGTCTGTCATTGTCTAATGAAGCCCTGTCAATGTCGAGTTCGGAGGCGTCGAGTATCGGGGCAGCTTACCTTCAAGTCGTCAGAGTTTCACACAAGTACAGTATCTCGTCGATCACGCTCTTGCGGACACGGATCCTGGGGGCCCTCGCAGTCGATCATGTATACCTTGTCGGCTTTATGAATACTTTGATGCATAAAAATGCAGTACTGAATGGTCGTGGAGGGCGAGAGGCTTCGAAGAAGCAAATCCGTATTTCCGTGTCGATCAGGTGCTGACTGCGCGAGATACAACCGATCCCAGAGATATAAGTATCATCCAGAATACAATAAGAGAGACGGCTTTAATGCGGCATTCCCTGTAGAGAGGTGGATAAGCTAAGAACCGCCCCGTCTGGGGCCGCTTGGGAAAGTGCGCGCAACGTCCGCGTCATCGAGCCGGCGCCCTGATATAAATACTGCACAACGTACCTGAGCCACTAGACCACAACCGCCACTACCTTCGCTCGTCCTGACCTGAATACAGTGTGAATTATGGCAGGCGTGTTCCCAGAGATCCTATCGCTCTCGACGACCGTTCGTCTCTTGTCCGGTATGTTCCCTCGCGCGTTATCGATAACGCCATCTCGTGATCGCGTCGCGGCTACACCCGAGCTGACGACGCGTCGTTGCGTGCTCGCTGCAGGGTATGAGATGCCCGTCATAGGGCTCGGGGTCTTCGAGAACGACGACTGCGTCCCAGCATGTCTAGCAGCGTTGCAGTGTGGCTACAGGTAGGAACGGCGACGCTTGGTGGAATCCAAGTCGACATGATGCTGATCTCGAGAGCAGACACATCGACTCTGCTCGTTACTACCAGAACGAAGATAAGGTCGGACAGGCTATTCGCGAGAGCGGGATCCCTCGCGAGCAGATATTCGTCAGTGAGTGGAACCACCATACCGGCGCACAGGGTTGACCAGTGTGCTCATTGTCGTCTGTAGCCTCCAAGATCTATGATCCAGATCACGGCTATGAGACGACCTTGCGGGCAGTCCAAGACTCACTCAACAAACTTGGATACGGTTGGTCAACATTTCAACTTCTCAGATCTCTGAGCGCTGTGGCTTACTGCTGGGATCGTCGCAGATTACTGGGACTTGTATCTGATCCATAGTCCTCTGTCCGGGAAGGAGAGGAGGCTTGAGACTTGGAGGGCGCTCATCGAGCTCAGGAATCAAGGGAAGATCAAGTCTATCGGCGTATCGAACTAGTAAGTAACTTCGCCGTTCCCCGTACGAACAACGGATACTCACATAGAGCGACGAGCGTAGCTCCGGAAAGCACATAGACGAAATCAAAGAAGCGGGATACGAACTACCAGCTGTGAATCAAATCGAAGTGAGCATTGTCCGATTCCCGACGCCTCCATACCTCTCGTGGGTTAGCCGAAAGCAGCACTAACTTGGCCCCTTCATGGTTCAGCTGCACCCATTCTGTCAACAGAGGCCAATCGTCGAGTACTGCAAGGCGAATGGTATCGTTGTTCAAGCATACTCACCTCTCGTGCGCGGCAAGCTTGACCACCCAGTACTCACCGAGGTCGCCAAGAAGGTAATGACCGGCAGTCCACATCATCGAGTAGTGCCGCCCTGTGCTGAACAGTACGCTTGCCAGTACAATAAGGACGCCGGGCAAATAGCTATCCGTTGGTCGCTCCAACACGGGTGTGTACCCCTTTGCTTCTTGAATCGCTGCTTAGTCGTGGGAACTAATCGAACGCCTGACAGAATCGTGCCTCTTCCGAAATCTGCTCGTCCAGAGCGAGTGGGATCCAATGCCAACGTTTTTGACTTCCAGATCGGTACGGAGGACATGCAGAAACTGGACGCATTGGATCAAGGTGGGGAGGGGGCGGTCACCTGGAACCCGGTAGATGCTCCGTAGATCGTTGTTTGAGCGCAGAGTAAAAAGTAACGTTTCAACGAGATTTGTGTGGTAGGTTCTTACGGTTAGATACACCTGCATTAGGAGTTTCATCAATCCGATATGGTGTAGTGGCTAACATTATCGCCTCTCACGCTATAGCCCGGGGTTCGATTCCCCGTGTCGGAATATTTTTTGCTACACTCCCTCCAGGACCGAGGTGCTTCAAACGCTTCAAACTCTGATGAGTCCGCCATTCAGGATTACCGCGATCACATCGAAGTTGATGGTCTATTATGTTATGTTCATCTAGAATATACAGTATATTTGCGCCCTCCTAATCCAGGCGTTTCTGGGCAACTCGTCAACAGGACATTATGTTTACAATCAGTGACTGCTCAAGCACCGTGCGGTCTCGACCTATATTCATGGCGAGTTCATGTCAGCTCTAGTTGCGGCTCGGCGGACGTGATGTAGGTTCTCACCTGAATTCAATCAACTTGTCACCAAAAAGTCGCATACCTACCAGCAACTTCCTGTCCTCCGTCATGTAAGGTATCGTCCTCTCCGTCTTCCGGATTTGGTACATAGTGTAGAAAGGAGCCTTCCACGCGGTCGGGTCTCGAATCCGATTTTCTTCCGAGGCTGAGAGCGAGAGTGAGTTTGCGGACAGCTCATCCTTAGCCGCAGTATCCACGCCAGCCTTTGAGCCCAGCGATGCCGCCGCACGCAAACGCACAGTATGACTCGGCGATGTTGCTGCCAAAGGAAGGGCCTCGATCACGGATAGTACGCAGTCTAGGGGGGATGATATGGTGAAGTGGTAGCAGCGACTCAATTCTCCAGCATGCACACCGGCCACGCGAACGTGCACGGAATGAGGTCGATACCGGTGGTGCTCCGGTGCGTGGATTATGCGTGCCCCTAGAGGAGGGCCCCAGTCTTCCCAAGGGATAGTCAAGCTCGATACAGATGACGTGCCGGTGTCTGGTATATCGGTCACCCCTCCCTGAGGAAGTCGGCGGTCTTCGTAGCATCGCACAAGTGTCGTAAGCGGAACAAAGACAAGGTATCGTTCGTATTCTTGCCAATATGCTATTTTTGAGGTGCCCCTGACGGGCTGGCTTCGTTCGTACGTGAACTCGGTTCGAAAGACAAGGGTCGCAAGGGCAGGATCAGGCAGGAACAATGATTGGTCAGTTTCTGGTGTATCGGAATTGGGGAGACGGGTAATGAACGACTCTGTTTCGCAGCCGGACAGAAAAGCAGGTGGTGCTCGTTTCAGCGACGTCGGGAGCTTCAAGACACAGCAACAATTGTCCAGGTCCCGTATAGGGAGACTATCTGAGGAGCAGTCTGGATTGAAGTCGTAAAGCCGCATGGCGAGGTTGGAACTGTTGATGACGACGAGTCTGGATGGTGAGAGCAGCTCGACCCGGTAGAGGCCAACATAATGATTGGCATGCATATGCTGGGAATAGGACATATGCACAATGCCCGACACAATGAACATCACAACAACGAGACAAGTCAGTAATTTCTGGATGCTCACCCAGACGTTTATCCCCGTCTTCCAGTTGTGTACAATGATCTCGGATAGCCCGCTCCCGTCGTCGTAATCCTCTCCAGCCCTCCAGATAACCAAATCATCGAGAACTTGTACTTGGAAGCATGATTCGGGAATGTCCGGGAAATGTGATGGAAGAAATTTGTGGCAGGAGGTGATACTATGATGGGGGGCTAGGGGATCGTTGAGCTGATGCCAGTGAACTCGCCTCCGAGATAACGTCGCGAAAGCGCAATGCGGACGCATATATGGCTGAACGATGGAATCAAGTCGGTAAGTGTGCCAATTGAACGGTTGGTCGACTCACCCCCTCCGGATCGTCTTCACGCGTGCTGAAGGTGTACGCCAATAGCCCCTGTCTACCGTCAACGAAGAGGTTTTTGGGCCTCATGTCAGGGTGGGCCGCTAGGAGGGGGCCCATGCCCGCGAACGTAGTCACATGGGAGTAGCTGGAAGTGCCACAAAGGGTGGAGGAGGTTCGATAGACTTTCAAAACGAGTTCCTCCGAGTCGTCTTCCTTGTCTAGATACGCGATCTCCGCGGGGTTCGAGGGCACGAACAACATGTCCGCATGCTGCGACGCAGACACGACGATTTCTTCCGTAGCATGCGCACCTGCTGCGTACGTCGTCTTGAATGCACGCAGGGCTTCGAGACGTTTGCTTGTAGGCACTGCGCTAGGCGGCCCGTCAACCATCCCCACCAGCGCGAGCTCCAAGTGATACTGTAACACCACACTGTTATCGATCAGATCGCGTAGGCTTTTACTGACCTGGTGTGTAATTTTGTCAGCAAAGCGTTTGGGTTTGAGGGCCTAGGCGAAGAGCCAGTGTGCATATAGTCAGAAGGAGCAACGCACCTCTCTGCACATGAGGATGCTCTCGGCATCTAACCGACTGATAATCAGGACCTGCAGCTCTTCGGCGATTTGAGAGAAGGAGGACATGGATTGAGTCTTGGGTATTAGACGTCCGATATGCCTTGCACGCGAGTGTCGTAGTCAGAAGGCACAGTGGAACACAAGAGTGGACTTGAAATGAACCGACGACTGGGACAAGTCTGAGTCGGAGCTAATGTGGCTTACGTGAGCAATCTCGACGCTGATAGACGCGGTCTCGTGATCGCGTATCCCATTCAGCATTCGCGCTGCGCGACGAGTATACGCGCGCCCTAGACGCAAGAAACATTGCAAAGATGGAAAGGTGCGTTTGCAACGCGGTAGAGGACTACTTCTCCGAACATGGTAGCTTGATTTTTCCCTTGCTCAAAGAACGAATGCCGAGTATGGATTACAAAAGGTAGAAACTCAACACACCCTCGGTGAGCTCACATGTATCCGGTATCTATATATGGTGGTTGAGCTACGCCTCCTCAACACGCATGATATACTTTGAGTTGGGACCGAGGACGACATCAAGCCATTACTAGGCACCGCAGACGGACGTGCCACCGGTGAATCCGAGGTACCATCTACCATTCCCACCAGGGACAGTACGTCCTGGACCTAGTAGCCTCAATCTACGATGGCGCACTACCGTCAATCAGCCACCCGTTTGCCTTGTTCGCGATCCTGCCAGTCACTTTTATCGGCTCCGAGGGATGCGCGTAGATGGGGAGGAGATGTGTGTACTGTCCGGGTCCGAGTTGAGGCAAGCGAGCGAGAACGCGTCCGAAATCTGCCCCAGCTCGTTGATAATCTTGGATCTTGGCCTCTAGGAAATTAAGCTAGCTCGGAGACGGCACTGGGAGCGAAGGCGCTGTTACCGGGTCGGCACAAGAGGCGAATACAGAGATAGGGTTCGGGTCGGTGCGGGCAATGTCTAGCAGCGCGCTAGATGTGCCAAAAGAGTAGGTGCGTATGCTGTTATGGCGAGATCCCAATTGACATGTTGTTGGAGTATACGTCTTCGTTGCTGAAATCCTTCCGATGCCTGGTGATCCTCACTGCGTTTTGCGTGGAGTAACAGTACGGTAGGGCACGTTGTGGGTCGATGACAGTATCCTAGTATAAAAGCTGATACTACGTGCACACAATATTATGGAATCCGCTCCATGGAGACGTCAATACTCAGTATTCTCGACTTCAAGATCGTGGAACAGTGACCAGTCAGCGACGACAGCGAGGATCATCCCCGCGTTCTCGTACTATAAGCTCATCTATATCTCCTACGCAGCTGCATCAGCGAAGCTACTACGATGGCCATGTCCCATCTCGGACGTACCTTCGCACAATCAACCCATCAGCAGCGAGCCGTATGTCACAAAACTGCGCCCCATCCTCGGCCGTGGACTGTACATATCTCGTCGTCTTCCGGAACGGGTACATGGTACGTACGGGGCCGTTCCACGCCGGCGAATCTGTTATGCAGCTTTTGTCGTGTAGTTCATTCGCTGCAGCGGTAGCCGAGCTTCCTTCGGAGAGGGTGAATGCGGCCTCCGGAGGTGCATTCGGTTGGTCGAGGGGTGGTATCGTTGTGGCGGCGAGCGGATGGACCTCATAGACGTCGATGCGATGCTCATTCTCTGGCGTCGTCTCCTCGTATATGGCGACGTTTGCACCAAGCCCGGCGAGGAACCTCGAGCGAGCTTTCATGCGGACCATGCGCGTTCCCCGAGGACCCCAATCCTCCCAAGGAACAACGCGACCGTAGGAATCCATTCCCGCCAGTTCGGCCTCGAAGCCATATCGGACACCGTCAGAGTCAGAGGAGCCTGCCATGAAACCGCTCGTTATCGCCTCGGGCGTGCTCAGGAAGCGGTGGAGCGTCTCATGCGGGACGAAGAGTCTACATGATTCTTCCCTCTCCACCGGGGCCTCCGGCGTGTTCTCCAACGATTCTCGGAATTGCGGCAGCCATATGAACTTGAGGACCATCACAGAGAGAGATTGGTCGGGGAGGAACAACGCCAGCGTAGGAATGTTAGGGCGCAATTCGGAGGGGCATGCGCCGTACCGCTCCACGGAGCAAGAGAGATGTGGAGTGGTGCGCTCCGGGAGCAGTAGCATGCACGCGTAGTCGTCCACGGAGACTGTGGGACTGTCACTGGTAGCCGCAGGATCGAAGCGATACAAGCAGAGGGAGGGCTCCACGGTATCGACCACAACAAGCGTCGCGGATGAGAGGAGCCCAATGTTGAAAAGGTAATTGCTCCTCGTTAGCCCGCTGTCTTCGTCCATACGCTTCATGTATACGCCAAGGCAAGTGAGCTTGATGGGCACGTTGCCACGTCGAGACGAAGGGAAGACTTACCCAAACGATGACGCCCGTCTTCCAGTTATACACAATCGCGGAGACGATCGCAAAGCTCGTCGTCGTCCACAAGACCAAGTCTTCGACGACCTGTAGGTCAATGCGTACCGATCCCTCCAAGGCTATAACATGGTCGCAAGAGAGCTCCCCGCGTGCCGCTAAGGGGTGCGGGGCAAAACCGTGCGAGAGCGATGTAAAATGGCAGTGCGCTCTAGACATCTGCACAACATCGTCAGCCTCGTACGCAGCTCACAAGACCCAAGAGAAGTCTTTGAGACGCACGTCTTGAGCTGTGTGGTTGGTGACGTAGGAGTACACCGCCAGATCTTGCTGATAGTCCACGTACACATTCGACATATCCAAGTCTGGATGGTTGTCCAGGAGCGTCTTCACATCGCCGAACGTCTCCTTGAGCTCCTCGATGCCGCAATACTCGGAACGAGGCCTGTAGACGGTCAAGGGGAGGTCCACGTGTGACCTGTCGAGGTACGCTATCTCAGTATCTGCTGAACGAACGAATCGCAGGTGGTCTCCACGGTCTGCAATCTCGAACAGAGGGTGCTCCCCGCGAGACTGTGCGTCGCGATATGCTCGCAGCGCGTCGAGCCGTGTGCGAACTGATGCACCGCCAAGTGGGCCATCGACCATCCCCGCGAGAGCGAGCTCGAGCTGGTACTGCAGTGCTACCGTGCTATCGACGAGTTTGGCCAACTGCCGGCTTGCCTGAAGTAGTGAGCAGTGCTCGGTGAGTACGCAACGGTGCAAACCCGACTCGCAATACGGACCTTTCTGCATGCGAGGATTCCCGGCGCATCTAGGTAGCTCATGATCCGTACTTGTACATCCGCAGGGAGCTTCAAGATATGAGAAGAGTCCATAGCGTGTTGCAGCCGCTGAGGGATAGTCAGAGCTGTCGGTAGAGCAGTTGCTCGTCGTCGTCGTTTGTAGTCAAGCAGCCATCATGCGCCGCAGTCGATGTTGATTGAAGCCACTGGAGGCGATACCGTGACTCTCTTGTCGCAGGACCTCTGTAAGGAATCGCGACGGCGCGACGGAGCTTTTAAGCAGTCAGTTCCCGCGTCCGCGAGCCCGAATCTGCGATGATTAGCTCTCCATCTCGAAGAAAACGCGATTGAGGTGGACGTATAGCTGTATGCGATCGAGCGAGAACACGTCCAACGTTGTGACGTCTAACGTCTAGCTGGCTGATGATCGTGCCATGTAGTTCGGCTTACAGCACGTGCGGGGAATGCCAGAGAAGGCATAGAATCGTTCCAGCGTTGGCGCGGCGCTACGGCACGCGAACCGCCTAAACGGAGTCGCGACTGTAGGAGGGTTGCATTGTCAATGTGTGTGAGATGTGCGAGCCAGTGCGAGCCGCAATCCAGCAATACGTCACACCCTGCTGCTCTGCTGCTAACGTGGGAGGGTACCGGGGCTGGAGTGCTGTGCGCAATGGCACACCACCTGCGGCGGTCTGTGAATTTGACGCATGTTGACCCATGCAAGCGAGGATACGCCGGCACAGGCAGCTACGCTGCCATAGCTGCTACGGAGTCTTCACCCTTGAACTTGTAGGACGTTGAACGGGGCGGAGGTGCAGCGAACGGTTCTACCGACGTTTCTTCGCGGCTGCGTCTGAATGAGCTGCAGCCCGAGAAGGCTCAGCGAAGATCGACTGGTGATGCGTGCACCTGCGCAAGCGTCAAGAACCTCAGATTCGCGGGAGTATAGAGGATCCAAGTGTATGTCTATCGCCCGTCAGTCGACCGTGTTCGGAGGCGATCATCCGAGACGATCCCTGTAGAGCACTGGCAGCAGTGAGCGAGGCGAGATAATCGGCAAGTCTGTGGCGTCTGCGATGGATGGCGATAAATAGCAGGGAAAGAATTACGAGGGAGAGGTGGGAAAGGGCGTCTGCGCACATGACGAGGGAATGAATAAAGTACGCGGTATGTACGTGTAGAAGGGGACGCGCGGGGAGGGGCGGAGCGCACGCGGATTGATCGATGAGGCCGGCACGTTTTCCGAGCTTCTTCTCTTGAGTGAGTATCTGGGGTTGCTGGACGGTGCATGCGGGCGCGATAGAGTGTTGCTGTAAGTCGCCTTGTGCGCCGTCTACGTCGTGCGAGGATGAAGAGACTGTTGACCGATGGAGGTCGGATGGACGCCGAGTCGAGAGTCGAAACGACCCAGAATGATGGAGAGCTGCTTGTGAATTGACGTCACTGCGATCGAGAGCCCGATGCGAGCGGCTGCGAGCTCTCGTTGAATCTCGACAATTGAGTGCCACTCATTTTTCACGTATTGCTCGTCGGTCTCGCGCAGAGGTGTTGGTGAAAGAGCAACTGGCTGAATACTAGGATATCGATGATCAGTGGCACTGGAAGAACGACAAGAGGCACGAGTGTGCCCTCGAGGCAGACGAGACGAGGAGAGGGATCGGGCCGGCAGATGAGATTAGATGGAGATCGGTAGCCCCGATAGACGCCTGCTACCCCGGACAAAGACCAGAGTACGATCGTGCGGTGCTGCTAATTGGACCAAGGGGATGCAGCAGGGCAGTGGCAAAGGACGCAAGGGTGCTTTGGGCGGACTGGCTGGACGCGCGAGGGCAGACGACAAGGGAAGGAGAGGCGTGTGGGAGGGAAGGCGGGAGGCGAGGAAGACGGCCGGAAAAGGGAGCGAGACTTGCACTTGGGTGTGGCTGGCATGTACGCTCATCTGGCCATCTGGATTCTGCAGCGCTCCGAGTAATACGTCCACCGAC
>JAPEVG010000305.1:0-43146 GCA_029747595.1 Trametes cubensis | reverse complement strand
ATCGTCGTCGTCCTCAGCCGCGTTGGCTGGTGGCCGCTGCTGGCTCTGCTGAATAGCCTGGTAGGACTCGGCGAGCTTGCGGAGCGACGCCAGCGAGTCGGGGCCAAGCTGGTTCAGGATACCGGGAACGAGCTCCGTGAGCTCCTTCACGTGGCCAGCGCCGTAGACGGCGAAGGTGTTGGCGGTAACGGCCGCGTGCACTAAGTGGATGGGGAAAGTAAGAAGACGAGATCAGTTTAGACGCCGACCACGTAAGCTGAGTATGAGGAGAAAGGATCCGCGTGCGGTTACCGGCACGTAGATATGGCTATCTGCGCGGGGAGTGCACACACGCGATGCGGGGACAGGATGGGGTGAACGCGTGCGTACCTTTGGGTGCGCTGAAGTGGAGAACGTTGCCGTCCTCGCGGAACATGTTGACCTCCTCGACGCCAGGGATAGGCTGCACGTTGAGCTTCTTCAACGCGCCCTGGAGCTTTTTGTCGTCCTGGGCAGTCGACGGCTTCGTCTTCCGCACGATCTTGCGGCGCATGGTGCCCTTACCGCCTGGGTACGCGAGTGCGCGTGAGTGGGCCGCAACCGGGCGCAAAGTGGGCGGATTCGGACGCGGAAAACGCACCGATCCTGTTCGCCGCGGCCTGCGCCTGCATCTTGGCCAATTTTGCGGGATCCATGGTTGTGATGGTCGTGGATCGGGGCTAACGTCGGGGCGGGCGGGTTTCGTGAATGCGTCCTGGGCGTCGACGTGAAAAGATTAAGGTTCACTCCAAAACAAGTGCATACAACACCTTCCAAAAGCCACGCGAGACGGGCGTCTATCTACCATGGACCGTAGCCGCCCGTCGCGATCCTCTTGAGATCCGACTTCGACATGGTCGCATCGAGTCCGTACTTTATTCGCCCTGCGACCGTCGAGGATGTGGTAAGGCTCATTGATGTATCGGAAATTGTTTCAAACCTGACAAGGTTCCTAGGACGCTATTTTGCAGCTCGTAGTCGCTCTGGTAAGCCAACAGCCTATAATTCACAAGATCGAGTCATGTTGACGCAATCGTGATTTCAGGCGATATACGAGAAAGCTGAAGACTCAGTCAAAGCGACCCCAGAGCTTGTGTGTGCTTGATGCAGCTCCGAGGGAATCACCCGCATTAATTCCCCACCTAGTACCGCAAGAATCTGTTCGAGACACCATATGCTCATACGCTCCTTGCTTTCTCCGGAACGCCGGACGCGCCGGGCAAGGCAATAGGACTCGCCATGTACTTCTTTAACTACTCGACGTGGACGGGCAAGCCCGGACTCTATGTACGTTCCCTTCGTTCGCCCACCCTTCGCTTTCTCACGTCAAATCTTAGCTGGAAGACCTGTTCGTCGATCCCGCCTGTCGCGGACAAGGTGTAGGCAAAGCCCTCTTTGCGGAATTGGGCAAGGTCGCGGAGGAGAAGGTGAATAATGATACCGTTCGTCGTGCTCAAAAAGTACCGATACTGACGCGCCGCGAACTAGGATTGTGCACGCATCGATTGGCAGGTCTTGAAGGTATGCAATATCGTTTCGAGCGTGTGGAACTTGCACTCACATCGGTCCAATCGCAGTGGAACCAACCATCGATCGATTTCTATGAGAAGACGCTGGGAGCGACGGCCATGACCGAGTGGATGGGCATGCGCTTGGAAGGTTCTCAGATAGAGAACCTCAGGAAGTTCCGTTTGACGTCGTCCTGAGCAGATGTCGAGAAAATCGTTGAATGCAGTACACTACTCGATGCTATTTCGAGTTCATAGTTCGTGGCATGTAAGGTGAGACGCTCTTCGCCAAAGGGTGCAGTTGAACAACGAACATAATGCCCAATCGGTTCGGCGACGCCTACGCCCGTTAGTCAAACATGAAGCAGCCTGAGTTGCCCACGACTGGCGCTACTTGACGCAATCTGAGCGAGGACTAGTAAGACGAAGGTGAAGGGCGGTCAGCTCGATGCAGTATAATATGCAGGATGTCTGTGCGCGTGTCGCTCACATGGTCTTTCTTCGTCAGGATCAAGTCGTATGCCTCTATCAGTTCGTCCACCACATCGCTCATCAGCCTTTCCGGGATACCGTCTACGCTCCGCCATCCGGACGATGATAACCATTGACCTTGTGTCACCAGGAAACTATAGTCCCCTGACTCATTTGTTGGAGGATCGACTCCTGGAGGGAAGAAGTCGTCGTTGCGATCGCCCGTCGTCATTAGGAACACATATCGCAGCGTCGGGAACGATTTCATGAACTTCGAGGCCAGCGCCTCGTGCCCTTCTCCGAGGTTCCGAACATCGTCCACAAATCCCTTGGAATACGGTACGGAAGGGTAGTTGGTCAGATCCATGGAACACTTCACAACTAGGCGCAGGTGTGTGAGTCGTGCCCCATCGAGTGCGGCGATGACTTCCGTCTGACGAACGTGGGGGTTAGTTCGACCGTCTCTGCATCGTCATAGTCAGCGTCTCTAAGACTCGATGGCACCCACCAACAAAGCGGGCCACTGTGCAGTCTGCATGTCGGCCAGATCGTCATCGTTGATAATTATCGATGAGTAGTCACAAAACGAGAACATAACGACGAGGTGTGTGAGCCTTGGAAAGACCTCTTGTGGGAGTAAGCCGTCGAATATATGCACGCCATGGCTGAGATCGATAGACATTTTCAGATGCGTAGGGGGCGTGTGGTGTAGGATATCGCGTACTCGGTCCTTGCTGTGTTTACAGACGCCATCGAGCATGAGATGACGGACGGGGCAAGCGAGACCCAGCTTATCAACAACATCAACGTCTCCAATGACCCTATCCAGGGAATTCCACGTTTTCTGCAGTTGGCTCGCCCAGTTCCGCTTGCGAATGCGTCCATCCCCGTCCTGGAACGGATGGTACAGGCCTTCGAAAGCGAGTGTGCCATTAAGCGCAGGGAACATCCGCACCATATCCTCGGCCCAAATCCAGTCAAATTGGCTAGATGAGACAACCTCGAAAGACCGTAAGGCGGGGAATACGACGTTATTCTGATCTCTATCAACGAATGTGACCGCTTGCCCCAACACCTCTAGGACTTCCAAGGTAGGGGATATGCGCTCGAGGAGGCTATGTATGCGGGAAGGTGTCAAGCGTCCACCGTGCGAGTTGGGCAGCTCATCGAGAGAGATGCGCAGAGTCTTGAGGAGGGAAAGCGTATTGCTGAGAATCTCCTCCATCGGCGCCCACCAACGTTCCACCGCGAGCTCTTTCAAGGTCGAACACCGCGTAATGGCTTCCGGAAAGCGAGGATCACAACCGAGTTCTCTGTATGTGGAGTTGGGGTGCGAGAGCACAAGCGATTCCAGGTAGGCTGCTTGTTGAAGAATATCTAACAAAAATTGGATGACCTCTGCCCGAGTATCCTCATCGAGACGGCCGGGGAGGATGTCAATCTTCAGCTTGCGGACGAAAGGGAGGCGTATCATATCGTCCGCGGTGACGAACCGATGAAAAGATAAGATAGATCGAGTGTCCTTGAGCACAACGACTTGGGTCTCGAGAAGTCTCTTGACCGCGACGGCTCGCAAGGTCTGAGAGGCGAGGGAGATCGACAAGATGGTGGGGGCATCTCGCACGCAGCCGCATACAGAGGTCAGGACGTCCCAGTTGAGTTCGGGCATATATCAAGGGAGACGCGCTGAGATAGTAACAATGCAGAGCTCTCTCCTGGACCGCGCTGCCGGTGTCGTCAGCATCATCACCCACTAGTACAAGTTCTGATCATCACCTATGAACGCAGCTCTATATGAACTCTGTGGCAATATGGATGGCCACTTGGAGCGGCTCGATAGTCCTCGAAAACGTGGAGGATAGCAAGATACTTGATAGGACAGCGTTGTATGTTCCTCAGGATACTTACATGCATATGGGGGTCGAGATCGTGCAGTATCTGGTATTGTTTGGCAATGCTTGTCGCCTTGTGTTAGGCGCGGTACTTTGGTAGGAAGCGCCGGTAAAGAACTTCTAGTAGTCGCCACCGTCGCTCGTCGCTCATCGCTCATCGCTCAGGTAACAGTCAATACAATACTAGTCATCCGAGACTCTAAGGCTGCATTAATCTAGGGACGCCAGGTTCACAGCCATACGACACCTCCTCTTGTCAATCATACATGAGCCAACCTGTAATCTCCCTCGTAACTGACTTCGGGTTGCGCAGCTGGAGTGCAGACTAAAGAAAAGGCAAAACGCCGTGGTTAGCTCGGTGCGATACTAGGATATACCTATGGGGTATCCTGTAAGGTCTCACTGACATGATCTCCCTTGGTAAGGATTAGGTCGTTCGCTTCTAATAGCTCCTCCTCGACGTCGCTGGCTAGCCGTTCTGGAGTGCCACTTACGCTCCGCCAACCGGACGACGAAAGCCATTGACCTTGTCGCACCAGGGACGCATGCTCTTCTGGCCCGAATGGTGGAGGACTAGCATCGGGTGGGACCCAGTCGTTGTTGAGATCGCCCGTCGTCGTCAGAAACACGTACTGCAGTGTTGGGAATGCGCCCATAAGCTCTGAGGCTAATCCCTCGGGCCCCTCTCCCACGTTCCGAACAGCCGTCAAGAAATCCTTGGAATACGGCGTGGAACCTGAAGGCCAGTTGTCCAGGGTGATGGAACATCGCAGAACGATGCGCAGGTGCGTGAGTCGTGTCCCGTTGAGTGCAGCCATGACTTCCGCCTAACATTCAAGGTCGTTGAGTTCGAGCTCCATATTCCCATGCTCAGCCCGGCGATGAGGTCCAACGGCACTCACCAGGAATGCGGACCATTGCGCAGTCTTCATGTCGACCAGATCGTCGTCATCAATGAGCATTGACTTGTAGTCACAGAAAGATAGGAAGAGGACGAGGTGCGTAAGCCTAGGGGCAACTTCCGGCGGCAGCAGACCCTCGAAGATATGCATGCCGTGGCTGAGATCAACAGACAGCTTCACATGCGTGGGACGTATAGTGGCCAGGGCGTCGCCTAGCTGGCCCTTGGAGTGTCCACAGATTCCGTCGAGCATCAGGTGGCGGGCGGGGCATGAGAGGCCCAGCATGCAGATGACGTTGACGTGCCCAATGACTCTGTCTAGAGATTTCCACGTCTTCTGCAACTGACTCGTCCGATTGAGCTCGCGAACGCGCCTGTGGGCCTCTTTGTACGGGCAGTGCAGGCCCTCGAAGGCGAGCGTGCCATCGAGCACTGGGAACATCCGCACTAGATCCTCAGTCCAAATTGGTGTCATGTGACTGACCGCCACGACTCTGAAAGACCGCATGGCAGGAAATACCACGCTGTTGCTACCCCTGTTGTCAAAAGCGACTGGCCGGCCTATCACCTCCAACACTTCCAGGGTAGGGGCGATTCGTTCGAGGAGGCTGTAAAGGGGGACAGGCTCCAAGAACCAAGCGTCCGAGTCCGACAGGATGGCGAGAGAAACACGCAGGGTCCTGAGCCGCGAAGGTGTGTTACTGACTATCTCCTCGTTCGGCGCCCACCTCCGCTCTAACGCGAGCTCGCGCAAGGTCGAGATATGGGAGATGACCCCTAGAAAGCGAGGCTCGGAACCAAGTGCTCTGTAGGTGGATTCCGGGCGTGGGAGTACGAGCGACTTCAGATGGGTCGCTTGTTGAAGGAGATCCAGCAAGGATTGAACGGCTTCTTCCCGGGTGCCTTCGTCAATACGGCCTGGGAGGACGTCTATCCTCAGCCTGCACACGAAAGGGAGGCGGGTTGTTCTATCGGCGTTGACAAACTGGTGGAAGGACAGGATGGATCGGGTGTCCGTGAGGACAACGACGTGCGTCTCGAGAAGTCTCTTCGCTGCGACTGCACGCAAGGTACGGCAGGTAAGGGAGATCGACGAGATGGTGGGGACATCTCGCACATGGTTGCAGATGGAGGTAAGAGCGTCCCAGTCTAGCTCAG
Organism: Trametes cubensis; assembly: GCA_029747595.1. Classification (NCBI taxonomy): domain Eukaryota; kingdom Fungi; phylum Basidiomycota; class Agaricomycetes; order Polyporales; family Polyporaceae; genus Trametes; species Trametes cubensis. The sequence goes on along the minus strand of JAPEVG010000305.1, from coordinate 37,198 downwards.
GCATCATGGTCACAGATTTGGCGGTGGAGGATCTTCAATTGGTAGGGAGATCGGAGTGGTCTAAAGTTACCAAATTTTGGTAACTGTAGCCTTGGGCGTTCGCGTTAGTACATGGGGTGTTGGTGTCTGCTCGGGTCACGATCACCTTATTGCCTGCTCTGGGTATATACAGAGTTCGATCAAGGTTCAGTGCCGCGGCGCCCGTAGCAAATTTGAAGTTAGTGACCCGAGCCCTTGGAGGTTCAGAGGGAAGTAACTTTGAGGTAATCGACGGGTCGCATCGCCTGATGCAGCTGGTTGTTTGGCGATGCTTGCTTTTGCACAGTCGCGGTTGCTTTGATGTGGCACCCACCTAGTAGACTTTGAATCGATCGACAGACGCTTGAAATCGTCCCTATGGCGCTGACTCGGCGCACAATTAGATCATCTACGTAGCAGAGCAACTGATTCGGCGGGGGCCCGGGGCACCCCCGGATGTCAACGTGTATCTCAAGAAGTTCCCGAGTTGGCTTTCTGCTACTAAGGATTCGCGTATCCTATCGCAACCTCGTATATAATTTAACACAATATACAGCCAAAGACGTGAGATGCTAGAAGAAAGGGGACCCGAGCCGTCATATGTACAGTGTGGATGAGAAGTTGAGAACGATTGTACCCACCACAATGGGCCATGGCGACATCGGTTGAGTTGGTATCAACTCGCTGTCTTTCTCGGTCAATCCCATAGCTCAACAACACAATCCAATGGTTTCTCTTCTAAGTTGTACTATGAGAGAGAATGTATTAGCTCGGTGTAACATTGGGCTAGTAGTAGCACAATGGGGCTTACGTGATCTTGCCTCGACAGAATCAAATCTTCCGCCTCTATCAGATACTCGACCATGTCACTCGTCAGCTGCTCTGGGATACCATCCATGCTCCGAGTGTTCCGCCAACCAGACGACGCGAGCCATTCTCCGGAGTTAGCGTTCTGAGCGAGCGATTGATCTTGTGCCGTAGAATGCCCACTAGCTCCCGACCTGTGCTCTGAAGAATCGCGTGTGGATTCTAGGGGGAGATGTGACTCGCCACTAGTCATTAAGAACACGTATTGCAACGTCGGAAGCGCGTTCATGAAGTTATAAGCGACTTGGAGTGCCATAGGACCCTCTCCGAAATGCCGAGCGGCGCGCATGAAGTCCTCCGAGTACGGTACGCTTGTGTAGCCCCACTCATCCATGGAACATTGTAGGACGACACGCAAGTGGCTAAGTCGCGTCCTATCCAGTGCCGCGATGACCTTGCCCTGACATAAATGACAAAGAGGATACTCAGCCATGATCCGAAGGCTGAAGCTGCCTTGAAGATGTTGTAACTCACCAGGAGAGTGGTCCATTCTAACATCTGGATGGCAGCAATGTCATCTTCCTCAGCAATGGTGAAGTACTTGGCGCAGGACAGGAAAAGGACAAAGTGCGTGAGTCTCGAGTCGGATGCGACCTGCGGTAGCAGTAAGTCATCGAGCACGCCTATTCCGCGGGAAAGATCGACCGTCAACTTCAGGTGCGTAGGGTGCGCGTTGAGTAGGATGTCATCGAGCTGGCGCTTGGTGTGTCTACTGACACCGTCAATCATGAGATGGCGAACGGGACAAACAAGTCCCAGAGCGTAGATCAGGCGGACGTCTCCAACAACCCTGTCCAGAGACTTCCATGTTCGCCGCAGTTGGCTTTCTCGATTAATCTCGTGGGCTTCTCTGCCTTTTTCAACGTTGCTGGAGATCAGATCGAGTCTATAGAAGGCGAGCGTGTCGTCAAGCGCGGGAAACAGCTGTACCAGGCTTTCCGTCCGAATCGATCCCATTTGCGTCAACACATCGATTTTGACGGATCGCATGGCCGGAAAAACAAGATTGTTCGAAGGGCTATGAGGCAAGGAGACTGTCTGTTTGACAACTTCTAGTGTCTCCAATGTGGGAGCGATGTGTTGGAGGAGACTGAATAGGCTATCATCCCCTGGGAATAGGCTCCAGGCGGCAGAGCGAGTCGTTATAGAGCCGGGATGGATGCGCAGATTCTTGAGTGGCGAAGACGTATTTCTGAGGATCTCGCTAATCGGCGTCCACTTCTCCTCAAGCGCGAGCTCGCGCAAGGTCGCGAGTCTGATGATCGTCGTCAGAAAGCGACCATCGCAACCCAGTCCGCGATAGGTTTCGTCAGGATGTGGGAGCACAAGCGACTCGAGACAAGCCGCTTGCTCGAGGAGATCCAACACGAACTGTATGAAACCTGGCCGATTGTCCTCGGATAGGCACCTGCAGTACCAGCACCAGGGAAGGTCAATGTTCAGCCTGCGGACGAAAGGAAGACGTGCTTCTCTATCAGCGTCGATGAACTGGCGGAAGGAGTGGATGGATTTGACGTTGAGGACGATGACTTGAGACTCGAGAAGTCTCCGGACGGCAATGGTGTGCAATGTATGACAGGTGAGGGAGATCGAGAGGAGACTAGGGGCATCTTGCACGTGGCCACATATAGAAATGAGGGCGTCCCAATGGAGCTCGCGCATCTCCAGTACTAGTGTAGAGTTAATGATGAGGTGTTGTCGACTCGCTGGAGTTCGAACCAGGTTGTCGGATGTCTAAGGTTCTATGCCCGTGTAACCTTTAGCGACGCCACCGCCGTTAGCCATGGAGACTCATACAGCATCGATGCATCTGGAACGTCACCTTAGTTCCTGCCCCAGGTGCCGCTGGTGGTAGCGGACAACGCTTGCGATAAGTCCAAATTGTCAACGGACAATCGGGTCCAAGCAGGTGAGTGTTGAAGATTAATGACTCGAGCATGGCCTGTTTGTTTGGCAATGCTTGTTGATCTACAGCAGTGAGCTGCCGACGGGCACGTTCAATCTAATCACGAGGACGCTCTTAAGCTTGTCGTATGGCATATGTCCGAAGCGGGCTAGATGTGGTGCTCAGATACAACCATTGGAGCTCACGAATCTACTACTGCCTGCCACCCGACCAGGAAATACGGACGGCAGGGGCCAAGGGCCAGCTTCCACAAGAAGCCAGTGGCCTGCAGGTCGATTCAGATCCCATCTAGTTACACAGTTCGGTCAACGCCAAACAGCCCGAGTACACTGCAGCGCCCCAGGCGCCGTCACTCATGCAAGACTTAGGGAACACATGTTCGGTCGGGCACGTTGCCGCCGAGCTCATCTCGGTGCCTTCATGCATGGCCGATGCCAGTGCGCAGCGGGATTTTGTAACGCCGGTGTACAGGTCAGAGTAGCGTGGGCGCGACAGGTGACGGGGCCGTAGGGAGTTCCGTATCTGAGCTGGGACATTTGCACGCCCAATCCAGCTATAGAACACGGACGCACCTCGTCGGGCACTTACCACGATCCCGGAATGCGGCCGCATGAGAGTATGGGAACGTCTATGTGGCGCGTGACGAGTGATGAATACATTGCTGCTGCGGTCTTGACCGGCAGTCAGGGGGAAGAGATGAAGCCTTGAGAGAAGATAGGGCTCACCGGGCGGGTATGCACAACGTAAACGCCGGAACGCAGCACGGAAAGTACTGGTTATGTCGTGTACCTATCAGTCCGCCCGAACAGCCCAGAGTAAATCAGATCGGCTCCACGAGACATGACATCGCGCAGATATTTTGACGTCTGCGTAAAAGGAGAGCGCTTGACGACGGACAACGGGCTCACACGTCATGAATGCACCGTGCGTGCGTGCGCTGCTGAGGTCGTTGATCGAGAGATAGACACGGGTAGGAGAAGGTGAATTTGCACACGATCGCGAGTGTTCGACACCTCTTCCATAGTCGAAGCTACTCGATCTATCGGGTACGATGCGGAATCTTGCTGCGGGCAGATGGTCCACGACTCCACGTCCAAGACTGGAATCAAAGCTCCCGTTCATTCCAAGATTAACGATCTATCTGAAGCAGGAATAGTGGATAGGGGTGAGAGCTTAAGCTGGGAACAGATGTCGCACCTGTCCTGCAGTAGTTGTAGCTACTATGGGCATGCGGAGATCTATGTCGAGCATTGGCGTCTGTAGGGCAGTGAACGCTTCGACCCTGTCATTCTGGCGTCAACGTCATATGGGAGATATTCCGGTACCGGCGATAAACAGTCTACGGAGCATAGCTAGCTGCGGAATGAAGCAGTCCGCGATACAAGGCGCGAGACGATACTGGGGTCTGCGTCTTGAGCTGCGTGCGATGATGGGCGTCCAGATATGCCGAGTCCCGCCATCTACACATCACGTCAATCGAGAACTTACCCTCAACATAACTCCGGTCATCATTGTTGAGAGGTATTCGCAGTGACGGCTAGTGACGGCGACAGATCCGTCAGTAGAAGCTGCAGCGACGAACTTCTGTGAGATTCGCTTGCCGTTGCCTAAGCACTGCCTGGATTAGTAGTGTGAGTGGTTCAAGACGAGCAGTTCGTACGGTTACATACTCCAATTGTCGTATAGTTTCGGCAATGGACTGCCGGCATAAAGTGTGCGCGGTGCCTTTCTTGACTGAACGCTGGCCTGTTCTTAGTACTATGTCGTGGCTCAAAAGCCAAACTTGTGTTCGAAGTTTGGAGTCGTTGGAAATGTCGACCGTCGACGCCACCAAAATGGCTGGGCCTTTCAGGCTCCGCTTGATCCCCCTCAGGCGCTCATAGCTTTGACCGCTCACCGCTCGCGATCGCCCAGCTCGTGCGCAACGTCTAAGATCTAAGAGCTGACACATTTTACCCTGATGAGTTCATGAAGCTGTACGCGCAGGAACAAAAAATACTGACAAGCGCAAGCAAGAGATCTTATGGGTGGCTTGCATTCAGTATACATCGGAGTAAGTCGTATTAATGTGGCGAGCTGCGCGAGGGCGGTTGTAAGCGTCCAAGGAGGGGAATGAAGCGGCGCCCAAAAGACCGAGCCATTTATGATTTTAGGTAGACCAGTTGGTACTACTAGGTACTACTACTATCATTCAAGAAGCCTGTCCGAGCAGTCTGCCTCGCTTCATTTACGAAATCCTGCACCGGGCTTTTCGGGATTTTAGATGTGATGTACATCACTATAAGCTTATGGGTGTTGTTGGGGGCCGCTAACTCAATATTGCTGGATGTATGCAGTGGCCGGATTTTCAGCCACCAGTTTCCGCACATCTGCAGAGCGTTGCAAAGGCGTTGCAAAACCCTCCTCCACTGTACCTCTCCGGCGATTTTGGTCTATCAGGCGATTGATAAGCACATGCGCATGCATAAAGAAGGTCCTCAGAACAATGCTATCATTCAACTACCTCGTCTCTTGGGGATCTGAAGATTTGTTTAGGCGCCTGTGGTTTACATGGGTGTATGTTGCATGATAAATCTGTCAAGACACAGTAGTCAAGACACAGTACCTCAACATATATATATAACCATCAAACTTGGGTCATGGCATCTCGATGGTGTCGGAAATTTCTGTGTGGATTACGAAGGGGAGGGGTGCAGCGGTGGACGAGGCTCGGAGTTCTGCAAAATGGGCGTTACTTGCAGAATTTAAACCCCCTGAATGATAGTACAGCATGCATGCACTGGATCGCGATCGTACGCCTGACATTGTGGTGGTGGTTAGTGGTGGTTCCGGGTGGTTGCGACTTGCGCGAACGTCGGTATTGTCAGTACCTGACGCTGTTGAGTAAGCCCTGCCACATTTCTGAGGCTGGGAATAAGGGAAGTTCCGATGTGCAGATCAGTGTGCGACCTGGAGACGGAAACGAGGACGGACGTTGCTCTAGAGACGGGGCTCTTTGGGCGCTTGCGGCGTAACCGGGAAGCGCCGTCGAGACAACAAGATCGCTCTATATAGCCTTTCATCCCGTCTTGTCCTCTCTTTTGTTAACCTCCTCCTCCCTCCCCGCCCCTCTCCTCACCACCACCACCTCCTCCCAACGCCATGCCAGAGCAAGCCCAAGCAGCCCAGCCTGCAGCAGCAGCAAAGTCCAAGCACAGTCATGCAGCCTCCCAGGCACAACCCGCACCGCGCAAAGTGCGCTTCAATGTCGGTATGTAATCATCCCATATGCGGGGAAGGCAGTCATGGACGCCGGCGGGCAGGCACACAGTACCAGGTTCTCGACGTCGTCGGAGAGGGCGCGTATGGCATCGTCTGCTCAGCCATCCACAGACCAAGCGGACGCAAGGTTGCCATCAAGAAGATCGCGCCCTTCGACCACTCTATGTTCTGCCTCCGTACCCTCCGCGAGCTCAAACTCCTTAAGTTCTTGAGCGAGGCCGGTGTTAGCGAGAACGTATGTCCACCAGCGAGCATCTCATCTTCGTCCGAGCTCACCAATCTCCCTAGATCATTTCCATTCTTGACATCATCAAGCCGCCGTCCATAGAGCAGTTCAAGGAGGTGTACCGTACGTGTGATCCGTTGCTTGGACACGCTTCCGCCACTTATTCGCATCCCATTCCACAGTGATCCAGGAGTTGATGGAGACCGACATGCATCGCGTTATTCGCACCCAAGATCTTTCTGACGACCATGCGCAATACTTTATTTATCAGACGCTCCGTGCACTCAAGGCGCTGCATTCTGCCGACGTCATCCATCGTGATCTCAAGCCGTCCAACCTGCTCCTCAATGCCAACTGTGATCTGAAAGTATGCGACTTTGGCCTCGCGCGATCCGTCAAGACTGCCGAGCCTTCGGGCACTGAAACGGGTTTCATGACCGAATACGTCGCCACACGGTGGTACCGCGCACCAGAGATCATGTTAACATTCAAGCAATACACGAAGGTCAGCAAAAGTCCAGCTTCTTCTCGCGTTCTGTCGCGACGCCCGCATGTGCTGAAGCGGTATCCATGGTGTTTCCCAGGCGATCGATATCTGGTCCGTGGGATGCATCCTTGCCGAGATGCTTTCTGGCAAGCCCCTCTTCCCCGGACGCGACTACCACCATCAGCTCACGCTCATCCTGGATGTGCTTGGTACGCCAACGCTCGATGAGTTCTACGCAATCACAACGCGTCGGTCGCGCGACTATATCCGCGCACTCCCATTCCGGAAACGCAAACCATTTGCTCAGCTGTTCCCCAACGCGAACCCACTCGCAGTCGACTTCCTAACTCGGACACTCGTGAGTATTGCACTGCTTCCGTGTCTGTGCCGAGTTCTCGACTCAACTCACCGGCGCCATGCAGACCTTCGACCCCAAGAAGCGAATCACAGTAGAAGATGCGCTCGCGCATCCATACCTGGAAGCATACGTGCGTGCATCTGTTCAACAAACCTTGTTGACAGCGATCTGATATGTTGCCTGATCCAGCACGACCCCGATGATGAGCCCTGTGCGCCACCGCTCGACCCAGAGTTCTTTGAATTCGATCGTCAGTGCCTTGAATGACATGTTCTGACGCAGCCGATTGACCTTTGCATCTTTCACGTAGTGCACAAGGACGATATCAGCCGMGAGCAGCTCAAGGAGCTCCTCTACGAGGAGATCATGTCTTTCCGCCCTCCGCCCATGTCATAAACCCGCCTGCACGCCCRTCACACGCATGTCTGTTCTTACGTTCGCTCACCATTGACTGTGCTGTCTTGTTTTGATATACGTGAGTCTCTCTTCTATCCCGCCATCCCCTATCTGGTACTGCCCTTCGCATGGTCGGTGCTGACAGCTGCGTCCGTATTCTTGGTTCGCGACAGCCGGCTGATACCTCTCATCGCCTGTTCCAGCTCGTCGTTGAATGACAGAATGTCTGAAAATGTACCCCCCGCAACAACGTCTGTTCTTCCCCCTGCCTGCCTCGGACTCTCACACTCTACTCGTCGACGCCGCTGCGCGCCGTCCTTCTCCCCGCACTCCCCTGATACGGCTTCAYCCCACTTTGGCTTGGAATTCTCGTCATCAGCCCACATCCCTGTGTTGCTGGGAATTGACCTGCGCACGCGCGCATTTGCACGTTTGTCGGAGGTTTGGAACGTGGAGCTTGAGGGGGTGTTTAYAGGTCGAGYCCGTTTCCTCGGTGTCGTCTGGCATGTTATTAGAGTGCGCGCCCYTCCCCCGCCGTCAATATTGGTCATTGTTGAAGTCTGTTCCCTGTACGTCTATCTGCACGCAAAGCAATTACACTGGCTCGCTACACTTTCGGAAGCCTCGACGGTCTGTGGTCAAGCATAGTTCGTCGCGACTCGCCAGCGCCAACTCATGCGCATTCGAAGCTCGAACCCTGGGGAAGATCTCACCTATATCCGGGGCTGTCATAGTAACTTCTGTTGTTGCGTAYGTGCCTTATCCGAATCGCGGTGAGAGACTCCTCCCGCTCATGAACCGCACCRTATGCTTGAGGCCAGGACGTGGAACCTGGCTTGGCCGACATTGACTAGTGGATCACCACTTCTAGCAAACCATCTCACGCAGTTCWAGCGCCAGCCACTCGCACAGCCGCACAGCCGCACGGTCCCACRCTTGCKCGTAGTAGCARGTTCATCGGAGGCGGGCTGAAGATGTGGCTYTTGGACACCCATACTTTGGAGTTACGYGGGTTCCATACGCYCCCGAAGACYTCRGAAGGCAGGGGTGAATATGCCATCTTATCTCACGTCTGGTCGCCCGATGGCGAGCAGAGTTTTCAGGTACGTTTATTCTCCCTGNNTCTGTCTAGACYCATGAGTTTCGGCTTGACACTGTCGACCKTGCACTGGCAGGACGTRTGGACGCTCACTGCGGATCGCGCCACGATCCGCGACAGCCCCACAAGCGACATAGACTCTAATCCGCTCTGGGACGACGCGAGGCTCTCGGCGAAGCTCAGACAGTGCTGCGCCGTCGCGCGGCGCTTCGGGTACCGCCTCGTCTGGGCCGACTCGTGCTGCATCGACAAGACGAGCAGCGCGGAGCTCTCGGAGGCGATCAACTCGATGTACCAGTGGTACGCCGGCGCGGACCTCTGCTTCGCGTTCCTCGAGGACGTCGACGACGACGTGAACCCGCGGCGGGAGGACTCGGCGTTCCGCCGGAGCCGCTGGTTCACCCGTGGCTGGACGCTGCAGGAGCTCGTGGCGCCGAGCGAGGTCATCTTCCTCTCCCGGCGCTGGTCCGTCTTGGGCTCGAAGAGCAGCTTGTGCGATCTCATTGAGGAGATCACTGGGATCGACTCGCACATCCTCTTGCATCTCCGGCCTCTCTCGTCTGTCAGCGTCGCGCAGAGGATGTCATGGGCATCGAGGAGGACCACAACCCGCGTCGAAGATGAGGCGTACTCGCTGCTCGGGATCTTCGGGTTGCACATGCCTACGATCTACGGCGAAGGGCGCAACGCCTTTCGTCGGCTGCAGGAAGAGATCGTCCAGCGCATCCCGGACCAGACGCTGTTTGTTTGGGGTCGTTCTCTGCTGTGGCTCCAGCAGGAAGACGATCCGTGTATATCTCTGGAGAGTCTCAATCGGATGGCCAGCAAGAGGTCTGGCTTCTATTCCAAGACGAGGGAGGCAAACAGGGGTTCCGACTCCATACGCAGCCAGGAGGAAGTGCGAGAGGACTTGTTTGCGACCTCGCCTTACGACTTCCGCTACTCGGGGCGAGTCGTCCCTATTGATGGATACACCGCAGGTCTATCTCGGATGATAGCAGACGGCAGGGCGATTCGTGGACGTGGCTCTTTTATTGAGCGACTCGTCTCATGGTTCAAGTCTCGTAGGGTGCAGGGTGGCGAAAACCCCCTCCCTACTTTCGATCAAGGCGTCAATATCAGGAGCTTTGGTATTTGCACTCGGTTGCCTATTGTGCTACTAGAGGAGAGTCAGCATCCTCAGGCTCGGCCTCGGGCTGTTCAAAGTCGGGCTCAACCTGCTTGCTTAGCTTTGCTCCCATGTCGACATCTGGACGAAGACTGCCTGATCGCTCTTGTGTTATCTCCTCACCCCACACAACCTGGCCACTACAAAGTCCGGGATCCGTCCTCCGAGTCATTTTATTCCCTCTACTCGTTCAACCACAGCATTGTGTTGCTCAAGCTCCTGTCACCCGATGCGGCGTCGAGCACGTCACGACGCCGACAAGTTCTCCCGCGATTCTGGAAGCAGTGGACCATGGCGGACATCTGTATCTCCAGCTCGGTGCCCCCYGAGTCTCGCCAGGATCTTGCCATCCAAGGCCCCGCTCGCGACCGGCATCCGCTCGGGATGTTCGACTGGTCCTGGACGGCGCCGTGTAGGATCACCGTCACTCGACGGACTGTCGAGCACTTGCGTGCAGTAGGGGGCTTCGAGCTTATCGGGCGCGAGTCGCGCTTTACGGAGGAGCCGCAGATCCATCTTAGTCGGAGGGACCTCTACAGCAAGCTAACGTTCCGCACCCCAGATCCACATCCCTTCGAATCGCTCTCCATCCACGCCTCGCTATGCTACCGCGGGCTAGACTCCTCCAGCTCGATCGTGTCCGCTCGCCCGTGCCATGCGATCCACGTCGTCGTCACGCTCGGCGACCCCAGAGCGGTCATGGACGACGTACCGGACATGGGCGACTGCATGACCGAGCACGTCGATGCGTGGCCGGACGCCACCAAGCGGTTCTCGGTCCCTGGGAGTTCCGTCGAGGTCATTCTGAAGTTCCAGCTGTGGCGCTTGCGGCCGGTTGTATATCTTGATACGGACCTCGACTCCTTGTATGGCCTTGATGTGTGCATCGTGGAGAACACTTCGAGAGGCGGTAGCAGTGAGATACCCGAGGATTTCCTCCTGCCGACTCCAACAGAAGATGTGGTGTATTATTACGCTAGTTAGCTACAGGAATATCAACGGACTAAGGATCGGATGCACTCGGATACCTTTTGGATATCTTCCCCCCNTCGGCTATAGCCACAATGGATCCCTGTAACGTCGGTAATCTGTTGCCATGAAGTTCGGACGATAACACTCCATCGGATGCACAGGAACTCAACGATCCGAGTCCGCTGGACTCCCAGTCTTTTCAGTGTTGACCGGGTGAATCTACAACTTCAAGGTGGTCGCTTCGGCAACAAGCACTTCACGATCACCTGATTGAACAACCGTTTCTTTGAAATTGCAAGTCAGTATGTAAGTCTTGAACCGTGCATCGCCGAAGGCTACGTTGATCGATGTCCGTTGACTGACCCGTTCGCCCTCCCGCTATCAAGTCTCTGCAGCTTCCAGGTCGACAGACGAACAAAGCGCAGAACATCCTGAGCGTAAGGTTTCAGCGAGTAAGTTTGCTGCCGCATTGCCCGAGTAAGTAGTACTCACCTGCTGAACAACATGCTCCGTATTATGTCCCGTTAGACGACGCAGCACTTAGCCCCATGCACAACCTCAATCTCGACATCCTAGAGAACATCTGCTCCTCTCTGACAGACATCCCAACCGTCCTCGCGTTGTCCTTAGTTTCCCATGCATGCCATTCCCTCGCTATCAAAAGCCTGTTCAGCATGAAGCCCATATCGCTCACCAAAGAAGCCACCGTTCGCTCCTTCCACCACTTCCTCCTCGGGAACACCACCAACTCGAAAGATCGGCCGCACCTGCTCCGCGGGCTCATCATCGACGTCCTGCCGGACTACGACACGCGCGCAGAGGTCGCGCAGCTGCTCATCGACATCCTCGAGCACGCCACGCACCTCGAGTACCTGGAGCTCCCCTCCCCGAAGTATATGTTTGAGTACTTCGAGTGTCCCGCGCTGCCCGAGGCGATGTCGCGCGCGTCGACGTTGCGCGAGTTCGTTTCGGCGGACCGCCAGTCTTGGTGCAGCGACGTAGAGGCTATCGTCAAGCGGACGCGCTCTCCCCTGGAAGTCGTCCGTCTGGGTCTGTACGACCTCGCGTTCTCGGAAGAAACAGGATGCCTCAGGCCCGCTATGCTCGGCCGGCTCCTCGAGCATCTCGCGCCAACTCTCGAAGTGCTGGAGCTCACGGAGGGAAACGTGTTGTATAGTCAGGGCGACCGAGGCGGCCCCTTCCCCGCTGTGCGTTCCGCCCTCTTGGGCCTCCAATCCGGCCCGGTATGGACGGACGTCTTGGTCAACATGTTCCCCGCTCTGGACGGCATACTCAACGTCGGCCCTCTCCACGGCCACGACGGCGCACCACTACGAGCGAACGCCCCCGAACAGGCCCGTATCCGTGCTCTGAACCGCGCGTACCAGGAGCAGCACTCTTGGGGGAAGCTGGACCGCGTCGCAGGCGACACGCACACGCTCTATATGCTCGGCTTGACGTGCCCCGTGCGACACTTCATGGTCGACCGGGTGTGCAGCCACCGCAAGCAGGCGCTGGTAGACTTTCTGCGGGACGCGCCGCCTTTTCGTCTGAAGCTCACCATTTTGCTGTCCCATGGCCTGGACGTGTTCGACGGCCTGGTTCCAGAGGAAGTCGCGTCGAAGTTGACGCACCTCGTACTGATGGTCGCATACGACAATTGCGAGACAAGTAGCGGGGCGGACGCGAATACGGTTGCATCCATCAAATGGGAGGACGTCCTGGTACGTTGATACAGACCTTGTGCATCCTGCCCCTTCAAGCTGATATGTATTCGCTGGCAGTCAAAAGTCAAGTCGTCGCTCAGGCACTGTCATCAGCTCACGCACCTCCTTCTCATCGTCCGTTGCGGCATCTACGTGAACGAACCCGACCTCGATTATTCCCGGGATTTCGCCACTAGCATCCGTTCTCTAGACCACGAGGCGACCGCCAGAGAACTCAAGGACGCCGTGCCGTCGCTACGCTACGTCTTGGTCACTTCTAACGGTTGTTTCAGCGGGGTGCGGATCCCCAAAGAGGAGAACAGAGAGAGGGCCGATTGGGAGCCTGCGTACGACCTTGTCACTCGTGGATGGTTCAATACGCGGACTGGATGGACGGATGTGGATATCGATCGGCCTGATGTGTCTCTGCGACGTCAAAGGAGGCTCAATGACGAGGTCATCGAAGGCGTCGTACGCAGCCAGGATCTGTTAATCAACCCCGAGGACGAGGTGAGCATGCATGAATATCACAAACACGGCTTCGGACCTTACCGTTGCTTGCTCTGCGACAGTTCTGGCTTGGGATCGACCGGGAATGGAGCGAAGAGGAGACTGCAGACTGGCCATACCTTCCCTGAAAAAGGTGCTCGATGTGCCTTCCCTTACCTTGTCAGAGGCTTGCGACGTCGAACTCTCAGCACATAAAAACGAATTCACGGGAGTGCATAGAGAGATATTGTACACTGCATCCGAATTTGTCCGAGGTATCTATCGGGTCAGGAGGTATGGTCGTCTACACTCAAGGTCGTTGGACAGTCATGACAAGCGGGCGATACGCTCGAGCGCCGCTATTGCTTCTTCGCGAGACATGCTTGCCAAAATCTGCTCTGGCGAGGGTGACGAGCTTGAGCCCATGGTTGCGTGCACGACGAGCCGCGCGATGACTTCGCCCTGAGAGACATGTCAGAATTGCACGAATGAGGGGGGGGGGGGGGGGTTTGCAGCAAAGTACGTACAACTTCGACTAGACATGCGACCACGATGAGCCTATACGTCAGGAGTCAACTATTAGTTGGACGTGATTGGGACATACGGAGAGACGCACCATATGATGATCCACGTTATGCGATCCATAGCATTGTTATTCAGGTGGTCGTGAATGGCACCGAGCTGCAAGTCCCACCCGTAAGTGACGTGCCTTCTTTCTACACAACGCATTAGAACGTACCAGATCTTCCGCGACCGCGATCTTCTCATTCAGAACCTGCACGCGCGGCCCGATCTCCATATACTCGCGCACGGCGTCATACAGCGCCTTCAAGCTCGCCTCGTCCCAGAACAGCTCCGGGACGTCAAGCACGTTGCTCACCAGGTTGACGTCACGCCGAAGCGTGAAGAGCCGCCCGGTCAGCTTGAGCGCGTCCTTGCGGGAGAGCGCCAGCACGCCTGTCGAGGCGAGCTGGGCGGGGATCGAGCGCGTGCGTGGGGATGAGAGGATCCGGTGCGCGAGCGTCTCGTAGTGCGCAAGGAGAGTGGACTGCGCGAGTGCGTGTGCTACGGACAGCTGGAGGAGATGCGAATGGGTCTTGAATGCTATCGCGAGCGGTTAGCTGCGAGGTTTCGTTGAATGGAGCTTGTGGGCCTACGTACTGAAGAAATCGTTGTATATGCGCGGGAAAGCGATGTTCGGATCGTGCTGTAAGAAGCACCAGTGAGCATCTACGATCGATCTAGGGGCTAATAAATTCATACTGCATAATGGCAGGCTTCCACCTCCCAGTCGTCGTGAGGAATCTGGCGCTGCAATATGCCCGCCTCTTCCACATCCTCAATGATGCCGAGCTCCTGGTCTTCGCGGAAACCGTAAAATACGACGACGCCATAGTCGAAGAATATCGCCTCGGCGAAATTCTCGGCTTCAGATGCCGCTTTGCGCCTACTGACTCTCCTCGGCCTGATAGCCTCGCTCTTCGACGGCTCGGGCTCTCGTTCCTCTGCATTCACTACGACGCGAAGCTGCCGAGATGCCTGAGCCTGTTCCTGAGCGGCGTCCTCGACTTGAGCAGCGCCCTCTGCCGGAAGACCATGCGTTGCGGTGATTGGGGACGCGGACGGCATATAGCCTTCCATAGGTGGGGNCCATAGACTCTTCTTGAGGTGCGGTGGAACTGAAATATGTCCCCTGGTACCCATCCTCTTCGGCCTCTGACAGGCCAGAGCTCGGGTCTTCACGGCCAGGCGTGACCGGAGGCGCTGAAGAACGAATGTTGGAGCCGGGACCATAGCCTGGTAAGAGTGGTAGGTGATACATCTGAATGCAAAGTGAGAACGTGCAGACACACTAGAGATCAAGCATCATATCACTTACCACATACATTGCCTCGTCGTATATGCGCGGTTTGACGTTGTGCTCGCGCTTCAGAAAGCTGGCGAGTAACTTCATCTTGAAGCTCTCCGCGATACAGTACGCCGTGATCCGCCTAAAGCCCGCCTTCTCCCTCTGCTCTTTGCTCATCCGCTCCCCCGCGCTTTTGTGTTCGCGCACGCCCTGGTCTGTCTCGTAGCCATGGAGCTGCTCTTCTTCCTCCTCGACATCGGGTGGAGGCGGTTTAGTCTGGGGCGCGGAGGGGAGGACGACAAGTTTCTGGGTGGTTTTGGATGTGCGCTGAGCTTTCGCGGCACCAGTCACCGGGTTTGTGAGAGCAACCCCGGAAACGGAGGGTCTACGCGTCAAGGTGCGGTTTCCAGTAGACACAGAACGAGCAGGTCGCGAGCGAAAAGCGGGAGAGGTGACGGTAGGAGTCCGTGGCCCTGGTGTTTGAGTTGGATTGGACATGACGGCTGTTCGTATACAGAGTCACGTGTCCTATGTTGTAGAACGAGGAATATGGCGGTAAGGCCTGGCAAGAGTAGGAGGACGACGTCGAGGTCGATGCTCAAGAGAGAGACGGCGATGAGGACGGGAATAGGCGCTCGTTGACGTCTTGACGGCTCCCGGCCCGGTCGTTGATCTCGATCGGGCGCCTGTGAGAAATTGAGCGCGGTGCAGTTTCCGCGGCAGCTTGCACCCAAACCACCATCGTCTCCCTTCCTCGCAACTCTGCGTGCTGATGACCATGGCGCTCTCGGAAAAGGGTGGGTTGAAGAGGAAGACGAAACCATCCGCGTCTTCCATCGCGAAACGCGTCAAAACGAAGCATGTCACGGCGGATGACCTGCAGTGGAAGAAAACAGCAAAACCGCGTGAGGCGGACCTCGGAACAGGCCTCGAAGGGTTCCTGGATTTAGAGGAAGTGGACGATGTGGATGTCGTGTACGAAGAGACGGAGAGTGGCAAAGTTGCTCGTTTCAAAGTCAGTAATCTCTCTCGCTTCCCCTAGTGTCCTCCTGACCTGTAACCACAGGTGAAAGGTGGGCAAGGCCAGACCGAGGTGGAGGAAGATGTGAGCCCACAAGTGAAAGCGGGGGGACCTTCTGAGGCCCAAGTGGAGAAGATGGACGTTGATGCGCTGCCGGAACCCATCACGTTTGATTGTACGTCCCAGACCCCAAAGATCGAAGACCATTTCTTGACGTGACCCAGGCAAGACGCTTCTACCATCATGGGATACATTCCATCTGCATCCACAACTTGGTCGGACTTTGTACGCCAAAAAGTTCACCGACCCTACTCCGATTCAGGCCCAAACCCTGCCTCTGGCTCTGAAGGGCAAGGATGTCGTCGGTGTCGCCGAAACAGTACGTCGCAATCTGCATATGTCGCTTCACAACAGTCTCTCAGCGTTTGTATAGGGTTCAGGAAAAACTTTGGCATATGGCCTTCCGATTCTCCACCAGCTCTTGACTGAGGCCTATTCGCGCCCGATACCTAGTTCGAAAGTCCGACGGCCTGTTCGCGCCCTTATCCTGGCGCCAACACGCGAGTTGGCCCTTCAGGTCTCTTCACACTTGAATGCATGCCTGACGCCTGTGGACGTCGAGGAGCAAGGCACTGCGAAAGGGGAAGACCAAGCGTCCAACAAATCGCAATCGAAGGGAAAAGGCAAGGCCAAGGCACAACCCGCGGATGAGGAGAGTAACAAGCCAAAACACCCCCCNTCTGGTTAGTGTGGCCGCTATAGTTGGGGGTATGTCGGCGCAGAAGCAACGGCGCATCCTCTCCCGAGGCGTAGATATACTGGTCGCTACTCCGGGTCGTCTATGGGACATTATCCAGGAGGTAGGTTGCAACATCGAACTGGTAGCGCACTATGGGGCTCAACAATGCATCTAGGATGACGAGTTGGCAACACAAATTGAGAACCTGCGTTTCTTGGTGCTTGACGAAGCCGACCGAATGATCGAAACTGGTCACTACGCCGAGCTCGATAATATCTTGCGTCTGACGCTCCGCAAATCTGAGTATGTCTTATCTTCCATCTGTTCAGATCGTTGGCTCATGGCGGTACAGGGACGAGGTGATTGAGCCCGAGAACGCGCTTGGCGCTGAAGACGGTGAACCCGAGGACAGCAAGGAGGGGGTTCGGGCGGGCGAGCTCCAGACCTTTGTGTTCTCCGCTACTCTCAGCAAGGATCTCCAGCGAAACCTCAAGAAGCGCTCACGGCGCCGTCCTCGCAAGAACGAGAAGCCCGCGTCCACCCTCGACGACCTCCTGCTCCGGCTCGACTTCCGCGACCCAGAGCCAGCCGTCGTCGACATCAGTCCAGCAGGAAGCGTCGTCGCGACGCTCACGGAGAGCAAGATCGAGTGCCTCGTGACGGACAAAGACGCGTACCTCTACTACTTCCTCCTCCGCTACCCCGGCCGCACGCTCGTCTTCCTCTCCGCGATCGACGGCATCCGCAGGCTGCTCCCGCTGCTCGAGCTGCTCGGCGTCCACGCCTTCCCGCTGCACTCGCAGCTCGAGCAGCGGCAGCGTCTCAAGAACCTCGACCGGTTCAAGTCGATGCCCGGGGNCGGTCCTGCTTGCGACGGACATCGCCGCGCGTGGGCTGGATATCCCTGCGGTCGACCACGTCGTGCACTATCAGGCACCAAGGACTGCGGACGCGTACGTCCATCGGAACGGCCGTACTGCCCGTGCCATGCGCCGTGGGTTCAGCTTGCTCATGTGTGCGCCGGACGAACGCAAGATAGTCAGGGCGCTCATGCACAGTCTTGGGAGACGTGAGTGTCTCCTTACGCCCATCCGCACTCTCGATCCTGAGTGACCAGATGTTGACGTGGACTGAACGTTTGCAGAGGAGGAAGAGATTCCGGAGATGCCGGTAGAGCTGTACATGCTCGACAAGCTCAAAGCTCGTCTCCAACTCGCGCGCGAGATCGACGCGGTGCAGCACAAAGTCAAGAAGGAGAACCACGAGCGCAACTGGCTCAAGGAGGCTGCGGAAGCGATGGAGATCGAGTTGGACTCCGATCTCGCCAGGTATGCCGACCACCACCGAGTCGAGTGCGTCGCTAATGGTGGGGATTTGATACAGCGACGATGACGGTGCGGCGGACGCGCCGTCGAAGCAGAAACGCAAGGCTCTGGCGGCGAAGACCGCAGCGTTGAAGGCGGAGCTCAAGGCAATGCTCGCGCAGCCGCTCGTCGCGCGCGGCGTCTCCACGCGGTACATCACCTCGGGCGTGCACTCGATCGCAGACGACCTGATCACTGGCGAATGTACGTGATCCCCTCAGGGCGCCTCCCTGTGGACATGCGGCAATGGGATTCTGTATGTGACTGACGTGGCGTTGTCATTTGGTTTTTNGTTTGTGGTTTGTGAATCGCAGATCACGAGAATATGGTCGGCTTGAAGAAGGTGGAGGCGGGCACGGACTTGGTCCCTGCCAAAGCGCGTAAGCAGAAAGCGAAGGCAAAGGCAAGAGCGAAGGAGGAAGAGCAGGAGGAGTGGGGCGGGATCGGCTCGCAATAGTCTGCTTGGGTACGTAATTTTCTGCCTTGCGCACAAGTCCAGTATTGATCACCAGCCGATGACCAGCACACGGTAGTATGCATGAATGTCACACCTTATGTAGCACATCAAATCAATGTTGAAAGCTCGGGTCGTCCCTGGTACCCTGCAAACATCAACGCACGTACATTGTCAGCACTCCCGATAACTCTACCACTCCAGATAGTGCTCCAGTCTAAACCGAATGCCTTAGATCGCTGCCGCCGCAGATGATCATCGCTCATGCTCATGTATCAATTTATTGCGCAGGCGTCCACGGTGGATCCGGCTGTACGCAACGATATCATGATCGCTGAGATCTGAGACTGGCCCTCCTCCGCTCATTGGCACTGTTACCTGAACCTCAAAGCTTAGATGTGCGAAATCGTCTCTGAATATCTCTTCAAGTCAAATTCAGGACTCACCATATCATTTGGCTACAGGTCAGAGCCTCATCACTTCGTCTTAGGCCTCAGTACACGAGGTCTGATGTACAACTGATTTGAGCACCTATAGTCGCTACAGTATTCCAGTCAAGCCAGTGCCCATCATCCCATCGTTCTCCGTATCGCGATATGTCGTACACTCAAATCACCGAGATATCCTTGGCCGACTTGAACATAACAACAGAGTTGGCGCGAACATACACTCCGGTGCGGTCGGTGTCGTTCGAGTCTCTGAACGCGACGAGCTCCCAACCACCGCGATTCCAGGACTCGCGTTCGCCCGGAGCTATCTTGAACCAGTCGTCTGAGCCGCTGGAGTTGGAATACTTGGACACGAACGCGAAGATGTCGGACGAGGAAGAGTTGATGACGATGATGCTGCCCATGGTAGGGCGATTCTGTGGCAGTCCTGCGATCAGCAGATGGCCTGGGTCCCTGTACTGAGAATACTCTTGTGTACGACACGTACCGTTGGCGTGTGTGGATGAGCAGGTTGTCAACAGGTGAGAGTGTTTGTGACTGGGAATTGAGACTGACTATCGTGCAGAGTTAGTTCACGGACGCCATCCGCCATTCAAGCACATCAAGGTCGATCGAACACCGCACAAGTCACAATACCCACCGCTATAGAGAGTGTTTGATGGTCTGAGTAAGTGGACCGTTGTCCAAGAGCCGTTGGTAGGGTGTAGCTGATGAGGATCGTGTCGGACGATTGCGCATCAGAGTTCAGAGCTTGCGCCGGGACTGGGCCGGTGCGTCGCCGCTACTTGACAAGTCAAAAAGCTGCCGCTTATCACATTTTCCACGGCTCACTGGGGTTCGCGCAATATAGCATAGCTACACGATGAACGGGTGCACCGTTGACTGGCCGCTGGCACACGACGCCCCGATTCACTCACGCAGATCAACCTGGTCATAGCTGCCAACGAGCACAACAAGCCTCAGTGAGCCTCAGTGCAGCTGATCCTCGAGGGCTCACGCGCCACGATGAACTTCCGTACTGCTGCACAGTAGTAGTAAGCTCATATTCCGCTGGCTGCAGTAGAAGATTGATGACCGCAGTACCGAACTTTAGAAAGGCGCCCGAGGGCGAGAAGACTGGTGAAATGGCCTCCGCAGAGATCCGAATCGTTGGTCAGTGAGGAGGCGCTCTCTCTCTCCCGGACTTTGCGCTGAGCATTCTCAAGCGAAGGTCGATTTGGTCAGTATCGACGTACAACGCTTACTCGAGATGCTACCCGGGCGGGCGGGCGCGGGGCATTGACATCATCGAGCGCCGGGGTCCTGAATGCGAGGATCACGTAGAGCGGGTTTGTGGCATGTGTGCATACCGGCCGCGGAAGGAAAGTAATGAACTTAGAGTCGTGCAGCGTGTGCACGGACAGCAGCTTGTTGGCTTCTATGCGTAGTCCGCAGTCTGAGCGTCAGAGAGTGGCAAGTGTACGCACTTGCTTCCCCACGTCTCTCCATCGTCTCCCCTTACATCTCCCCCTGCCTCTGAGTTGTCGCCTAACCGCTGTAGCTCATTCTACGTGGATTCACTCTTACTACTACTAGCAGCATACGATGACATACCACCTCGACGACGCGCCGTTCACTATACCGCAAGATCTCTCCAATCCTGTCGACGACATCTTCGACTCTTTGATCAACTTGCCGACCGGGTACTGGCTCTCCACATTCAGCTACCTTGATCCGATGGCAGCCACTACTGCCATGGGCTCCAATAGCATACTGTTGTCCCCGGATTCCCCCTTCTCAACGACGTCTGAATACACCGCCGTTGAGTCGCCGTCGTCGCCCGCCCACCCTGGTACTGGCACATCCAGCGACACCACCAAACCTCAGACGTATGTCGTACCTTCCACGCCGTACACTGGATTGGGTGCGCACGCATCCTTGTCTCCCCCGGGGGCCTACACTACCTACGGGCAGCCGCGGCCGCAGCATCTACCGGGTGCTGCTGCTGCTGCTGCTGCTGTCCCTGGTGATACGAGGATGCACGCGGATCCCCTTCCGCTGATGACCCAGGCTCCGGACGCGTGCAACACCTCCGAAGTGCCTCCTACGGCGCCCCCCCTCTTCGGTTGGCAAGGTCAAGCAACCTGCAAAGCGCCGCCGCAAGCAGGACACTACAAAGAGGTTTAAATGCTCGTATTGCGGCATGAGTATGTCCGCAATCTGAGTCAGGCTCTGACAATGTGTTAACCTCGTTGCAGAGTCGGCCCGCCAATACAACCTAGGCGTCCACGTCAGGAGTGTGCACCGGAAGGAACGGAGGTTTATATGCCCCGATGTTGGCTGCCGTCAGGCGTTTAGCCGTAACCACGACTTGAAGCGACACTCCCAGTCAGAGCATACCACCTTTGGCTCCCCGCGACGTAACGACAAAAAGAAGTAAATCATAGTGTCGTATTCCCGGTACGGCTCTACTTCTCCGTACAGGTTATAGTCATATGCCTGGCTAGCATCCGCTGACATTATCGATAGGGCACCTCCGTGGATCACGAGCACCAGCTACATATCGGCTTTCGTATCGATCGCCCATGCTGTGCCTCCAGTCGTGTTTCGATTGGATGCGCGCTTTGGCGTTTGACTCACCGCGAAGGACGCTATGCAGCTGATGATTGGGATAAGGTATGCGCCTGCATCATCGGCGGGGGAGGTCTTCTGCGCGTCACACCCTTGCACCCTGCGTGCAATCGGCGGTCACTGGTGTGAGAGCGTTAGATGGACTTCCCCCCACGATGATGCATGCGTTTGGGTGGAAGGATATACGTACGTGCGTCCCGGTTTCTGATTGTGTCTGCATCTCGATCTTGTTATGTTTGTCCCTCGTTCTTGCTGTATTTGGCCCTCGTCCTTGCTTGGTTTGCCTCTCATCTTCGCTTCCATATCGACTGTTCCCCGTGTTATCCATTGTGTATCGCGGTTGATAACTTGTCCTATGCGCCCTTCATCCTCACGATCGTCCCGTTACGCTCTCAAGCCTATATATTCCGCTCATTCAAGTCCTCAGGCTTACATTGATCTGTTCCTCGAGTTCATATCGATACTTTGTGTCTTTGTGTCGTTCCAGACCATGACTTTGAAGCAGCCGGTCCTGGCCCATTACTCCACAGCGTTTGATCACTGTCGGTATCATGGAGTCAGCCGCGGCCCTGATGCACAGCTTTAAATGGCACATGGGCACGCGCTGCTCCTTGGTAGGTGGCGGTGCATTGGGTCAGGCGTTCAGGGCCGGCGCCGGCTATTCATCGACTCACTTTCTTTTTCAAGTTGACCGCGACTCTCATGGGGCTTTCACCCATTACCAGCAGCCACTGACTAGAACACGAGCACGCTCGCTGGATTACACCCCCTAAGATCTGCCAGCTGGTGACGATGGGTCCTAATACTCCTACGGGCACTCAGGCTCAGGCTGGCGACGACGGCATGCGTGTGCATGTGACGCGGATTCGGTACGTCGTAGTATGACTCTCAAGGAGTACCCCCACTGGGATGAAGTTCATATTCCTGTTTGTAGACCTCTAGAACACTGGCCAACGTGACCCGAGTTCAAGGCAAACGAACCTGTGGACTGACCAGAGACTTTCTCTTGAGAAGTCTGGGTTCGACATTCTGAGTAAGCCTCAATGCAACTACTGCGTCAGTGCGTCATGGCCCAGGCATCCGCAGACCTCCGCTGTCTGCGCATGCAGAAGGACATCACTGCATGCTCGCTAGATTGCGGAGGTACGCAGGCAATCTCGACTTCTCGTCTCCAAGGAAGCAGAAGCCGCCTCGCAATCACCCTCTTCTCTCATCGCTGCAACATATGCGTTCTGGCGCCTCGAGGAATACACATGCCATTCATGTCCCTAGCTCGCAGACATGGTTTGATGCAACGTTCGTATTTGTGCAGATCCGTTTCCGCATTTGATGCAAACGACTTCTCTATGAATGCTTCGGATGTGACTCCTGAGGCGCCTCTAGGCGGGGTTACAGCGAATGACTGCTTCTGAGGGCCTATTGTAGCCTGCTTCTTTCCTATTGTCGCTTTATGTCATCCGTATACGACAGTGCCGCTTTCCCATGACATACCTTTTCAGCGGAAAAACCATGTTGACTCACCTTATCTATGGCCATCCTACACAGATTGCATCCCGCCCTTTTGGTAAGTTTGACAGATTCTTCGTCGCAGAGCGCGATCAACACGTTCCTCGTCGCAGAGTGCGTTCACGTTCCTCGCCGCAGAGGCGACGTCTGACCGAATCAGGTGGTGGCCAAGTCGAGAATGCGACAGGGTTCTATGAGGGCGGACTCCGCAGTAGATCATATGTGCCACTGGTATGATTGGCCGAGATGTTCATGCTGCTTACTGCGGGCCACGCCCGTATACACAAATCCAGAAGATGAACGAGCATCTAGACGCTATGTCGGTCACCGCATGGTCCGCTGGAATATAGACACGAGCACCCCGCGTGCAGCTAAGGCATATTAATAAGCGGTAGTGCTCAGGTTACTCAGCCCACACTCAAGGAGTGTATCTTACGGATTTAGCTGGGGTTAGATGGTCCTGTGTTGCCGCATAGGCTATCTCGTCATGAGCGTGGGAGGGCCCGGGGTCATCATACGTGCGTATTTTTGGCGTCTTCCATCCCGACGAGTGCTTACGCAGTACATCTCGACTTCAGGCTCGTGATGACTGCGCGCCCAAGTGTATGCATCGAGGTCGAAGAGGCCCGTGCCAAAGTGCGCCCTTGGCACCGATCGTATAAATGCTCAGCGGGATGGCACGAAAAGTCACGGTGTCCAAGGCTAATACCCTCCCGATCCAGTTCACCATGCCATACGACATCTGTGACAACGATCCTCGGGTCCTCGAGTCTCCGGTGTCTGACTGGATCGAGAGGCTCGCCTGCAACCCAGAGCCCATATCTCTGACGCCTACCCGTTCGGTTTCTCTAGAACCCCTTGCATACCGACACGACCCTGCAACCGGTTATCCCCAAGACTTGCTATTGGATCCGGAGTTCGGTTCGTACCGTACAAATGTTTGGCAAGTTGAAGAACCAAGGTGAGTATTGTGAAGTTGCCCCTGTTAAGGAATTGATATGTGCGCGTTCTCAAC
Organism: Trametes cubensis; assembly: GCA_029747595.1. NCBI lineage: Eukaryota > Fungi > Basidiomycota > Agaricomycetes > Polyporales > Polyporaceae > Trametes > Trametes cubensis. The sequence continues at coordinate 13,238 of JAPEVG010000305.1, read as the reverse complement.
TTGAACCTCCTGCCAGCGGCGCAGGAGTTCTGCAGGTCTCAGCGCCCTCAGGCTTTGGGCAATCGATCTTAGAGGAGAACAATGAGATCTCCAGCTGCAATCAATATGACCAGGTATTGCCACTGCCCAGTCACATGTACCCCTACAATGGCGCGTTCTTCAAGTGCTCGCTTCTCGGCGCTGGAGGAGTCCTTGCACCATCATGCGAGCCAGGTCACTGTACCACAGGTAAGACGGTCCAAAGCCTGACGTCTCGGATTCCCCGTATAATCATTACTAATGAACAAGTATTTCTAGGAAGCTCTCACAACGGCGGCGTTCAAAGGGTGACCCAATCGGAAGTGATGGGTCCATCGCCGCCGTATGAATCGGCCCCCGTAACAGACTCCGACAACTTTACAATCGGCCTTAGTATTCAAGGCAGACAAAACATGCTAGATGGCTCCGATGGACGGGGCTGGAATATCCAGGAGGTCTCCGCTGATCCCCTTGGCATGAAGACCAGAGATTCAGGGAAGGGTCGTCCTAAGTACTACCTGTGCAACATATGCAAGCAGAGTATGTCTTTACTGCCACTGGTGTCCATTGATGTACACCGCCTCGAGGTTGAACTGACCACTGGCCTGTAGACCTCCTCGTTCACAACAGGACTCAACACATGGAAACACACAGGAAGCCGTTAGAAGAGAGGAAGCACTTTGCATGCGCTCATGTAGGGTGCAAGGCAGGCCCTTGGACCCGGAAGAACGACCTGACAAGACATGAAGAGAAGAAGCATCAACATATTGACGCGTACAGCAGCCATGCTGCAGCTGATTAGGGCGGAGGTAAGCCTTTCTCGGGCTTTCGGAACCGCGTGCGATCCCATTTACCTTTATGTACATAGGCGAGGTGCCTGTCCCCATAGAGTCCACCCAGCCGGGGGACTATGGCACCTTTCACGACAGGCAAGCCTCGAGATGTAGACCTTCCTGACGGCGGAAGGTCTCATGGTACGGCCTGGCTGGGGATTTGGGTGCATGTGCTACGTGTTTGTCCATTGTTTTTCTTCCCGCTTTGAGATTGCTTTCTTTCTTACTTCTCCTTGCGCTGCCGCTACGTCCATTGTCACTCCTCCTCTCTGTCTCGATCGCTCTGTCAGTTTACTCTCTGCAAACTACGGTCTTTAAAAGTAGCTGCCGTTTGCATTGTCATTTAGCACTTGTAGTCGCGCTCGTGTGTTAGATAAGTATCATGTAGGGGATCATGTGTAGGTTGATGTACGCGGTACGATTCGAGTTCAAACCGTATCTATACCGAGTTGCCGGCCACATGTGCCACAGTCCATCCTGTTACGCCCGAACTTCTCATTGATCATCGAGGCTATACAAAACGACTCGCAAGCGTCGCAATCCATCTCCATACATATCATACAACTACGCGGCCTTCAGCGGTACTTCATAGACACAAACTGGCGAGTGCGTGTCAACCCCGCGCCACTGGCACGGCGTTTAGTGCACGCCGATGTTGTCGAGGCTGTTGAAGGTGACCGTCTTGTTGGTGTGGATGTAGACACCCGCACGACCGGAGTCGTTCGCGTTTTTGAAGGCGACAAGCTCCCAGCCGTTGCGGTCCCAGGTCTCGGCCTGGCCGGCGGGGACGGAGTACCAGTCGTCGGAGCCCTTGGAGTTGGTGTACTTGGAGACGAACACCCAGATTGCGGAGGACGAGTTGTTGACGATGGTGAAGGTGCCCATCTACGCACGAGGAAAAGACGTGTCAGCGAGCGTGAGGGAATGGACGGGATGTCGTGACCACGCGGCCGGGTATGCGTACAGTTGTCAAGAGAAGCTTGTATTCCGAACTTGAAGGGGTTGGTCGTATAAACGGACGTGCTAACACTGAGGGGCGACGTTAGCTTGGTATGAGAGCTGGAGGACGTTGGAGAGCGTACGGAGGTTGTGGATGAGAGGGCCTGGTAGTATCGGAGTACGCAACTCGCTCACTTATATACATTTCTCAAAGGCTCATGAGACGCACACAAACGCATGCCCGGGTGGATCTTGAGGGCGTCACGTCGAGATGTTGGAGTCAAGTGCGGCATTCGTTTGGTGCGCCGACTGTGAAGATCGGCTGGGCGTGCTTGGGATTTACAGGCGCGGAGGCGAATTGACGCTCCCGACATCAGCTGGGCCGTATGAGCGAGTCAACGCCATGGCAGCTATACACTTGCGTGCTTTCGACCGCTGATGATCGGGAAGCACCTATACGTCGATGCCACAGTTATTCTCTCGCCTCGCCACCTTCGTAGGGGATCACAGCCCGAGCTGAGAGCGAGATTCAGCCCGGTACAGCAGGAAGGGCTCGCCAAGATGCGCGGTGTGGCGCATACGCAGCCGTAGGCTGTCGGTGTTGGGGAGCAAAGGCGTTTACTTGAAGTTCGACCGATGTCTGGGATACTCAAATTTACGACAGTGATCCTCGTTTAGATTCACGGCTAGACTCACTTACGTCGTCGGTGTCGTGAAACATGTGATCCTTCTATTACGAGGGATATCGTCTTTCCTTGCCGATGCCATTTCGGATTAGACCTGGGCCGGAATGATTGTAGTGCCCTACAGAGCGTTCGTCAGGGGGCTGCTGGACATGCCTCAGTCCTTCGCTTGTCCTCTTGATGATGGGGAGACCCTCGTTCATAGACTATCACGAAGGATGAGGAGACGGATGAGTGAGTTCCGAAGGGGCTCATGAGGTAGTCTGGTAAGGGCTTCTACCATTGCATCTAGACTTCCGCTCCGCCACCGTTCTGGGGAGTCATGCGAGTTGTTCGATGTCTGCGAATGTGGTCATGAGTCGCGGCCCCCAGTGACACCTGTCGGTATAGAACGTCATGAGCCCATGGAGCATCGTCGACCGATTCCACATGATGTTCTGATATTTACGGTCATCTGAGGAAGTACAATGTGTGCGTACACCGAGATCGCATGGGTAGTCATACCTGGAGACGAACGCAAGAAAGCGGCTCTGGTTCACGGCTTGGCGTCTATAGATACATGTCCGTATGGTTAGCATTATACCGCGCGTACTGTCGAATGGTCTGTTCAAGGGCGAGGGTATGGGCGGCGAACCGAGTTATCTATATATGGGGAGCAGGCTCGCCATGCTGTTTGCTGACTAGGTCCAGATAATCAATTAATACCTGTTCGTGTCGCGGTGCGATTCACGTACCGAGTATCAAGTGGCCTGGTCGAGCCTTCGTTCTCCGGTCCTTGGAGCTCTCGTCTCTAGCGAATTATGTCCATCGTGCCTGCACACGCCCTTACATTACGTCCCTTCGACATGACTGCCAGAAGCCTTGTCTGCTGTGATAGCACGGGTTCGTTGCGGGAATCGCTGCATTGTACGGAGGACAAATAACGTAGCGCGGGGGGTGCGATCGGAACGCCTCTATCTGCACTCAGCGGGCGCCCAAGCGGAAACAACCATAACCACGTACCGCGAAATGTTGCTTATGTTTCCCGTCTCCGATGGCAACGTGGTGTAGCCCTTACCCTGAAGCCGATATGAAGGGACTGTACGGGCGTTGCGCGAAAGTGGCAGGAACAGTAGCGTTTACCGCACGCATTCTTGACACGACACAGGCTGAGTCTAACGGATATGAACAGGATATCCCAACTGCCACTGTGAGGAGGCCTCGATTCCCTGCGAATCTGGACAAGACGAATCTCATGGATGTTCGACTTCAATATCTGAATCTCAGCAGGAGCTAGATGGATATCACGTCTGGATGAACAAGATGTAAACGCTAGTGCGATGCGGATGCGACTTACTGACGTCATCTTGCGGCTTGATGAAATTTGAAGCCTTGGGTTCCAGCAAGAATGTAAGAGACGTACCATGTAATGAACGTGTGTATACGTAGAGTACGAATAGTGAGAAGTAGTCCAAGGAAAGCGGGAGGGTCTGGGTCTATAATTATAGTACGTACACTGAAAGGAGCGAATGTAGACCTCCGTCATGATACTGTATGAGCGTGCTGCGATGTACAACGATATCGTATGGACATGATGAATGCTGATTGTTGTGATACAATGCGTGGAGGGGATTAGGTTGTGGCGGGTTACGATATCTATTCGTACATGTCCGTAAAGGTCCGTCATGATGGAATGGGGCAGGATACTGAAGGATCGGAATAGGGAAAGGATCATCAAACAGGGCAATTGTGGGGCTCAATCAAGCCTATTGAGGATCGTCATCAGCCCGGGCACACCTCGCGCCTTGTCGAGTGCAACGGGTCTCTGAGGGTCACGCTTTGCTGAGCGCGCGGCGTTGGCAGAGTAGTGGATCTGACACGAACAATGTGAGGTTAGCCGTCACGATGGTAGAAATTCGGAACAAACCGGTCACTTACGTAGACTCTGAAAGTGCCGTCTGACCGGTGTCGAGGGCCGCAGATAGTGCACGACCATCTGTTTCTCTAGTCAGTGTTGCTGCTAGCGATACACCAGGCAATGAAACCAAGACGACACGTACCGCTCGTCGACCAACACATTCCCACCGAACGTCTGCGCTTTCTCGAGCAACGCGCCTCGGACCGCCCTCAGCAGCTTCGTCGTATCGACCCCGTCCCGGCAAACGAACGTTTCATTCTTTTCGAGGGGAATCTTTTCGGCCGAAGCCGCTCCCTCCAGGCTCGGGTGTGTTTGGGGAGAGTCACCCGACGTAGACTCGATGTGGTGCGACTTTGCCTTGGAGCGATGCCTGCGCATCTTCACGAAGAGATTGGCAACGTTAGAGACGCTGAGCGGGATATGGGGCATATGGCTCGAGGATGAGCCCCCAGAGGACGAGCGGTCGAGTAGGGGAGACGGAGGGGGTGAAGACAGGGTAGCCATGGTGTGCGACGGCGACGAGATTGAGAGAGAAAGACAAGGAGGGAATGAGGGAGAGCGAGTTTATGATGGACGTCGAGATGAAAGAGTGCGTTTGTTTAGGTTCGCTGCGGCGCGCTGAGGACTCATGCTTTCTCTGCGGCTTTTGCCTTTTTTNGGGATGGTCTCCTCATTGTCGCCAAGACGCTCGAACCATCTTGGCTCCCTACTCCCACCACCACGTCCAGATTTATTCTAAACAGGTCTTGTACAACGCCAGAAATTCTGAGACGTCTCAATACACACCAAACCACAAGGCAGCTCTACTTCTGGGCTGGGTTCGTTCTTCTACATCATGACAATGAAATTGCCGGCTAGACCGAGCTGATATCCGTCTTCATGTAGGCTCGGTAGGTATGTGGCCAACTGTTCCTTTTCTCGCTTGTAGTCAAACGATGCCGATATCAATTTGCGATCCTAGTGGCATTGACTGGTGCATCGTTGGTGCGAGGCGTTCTGAAGGCGGTAATAAATCTACAGGAGTTATAGTCGAATCGCCTCTATTCATGCAACGTCCGGATACATGGCATCGCTCCTCGAAGTCACAAACTTAGGGAACAACGAAGTGCTGACCCGGGATGAATATCGGTGTCGCTAGCCGTATGCACCATTTCGCTTCCGTGTGGAGCTTCAATGAGGCAATCGACCTATCCTCCGAACGACATATCCCAAGTAACTTCAAGTTGATGGTTCAAGTTGAAGCCGGCTGGTCGCTGATCGCCCATACACGTCTGGACCCAAGTCCGAGGAAAGATTAGCTGAAAGTTCAACTGCATGCCAATGTCCGGTCCATATCGGCCAGAAGCGCGGCTCGAGCGTTCATGTGGGATCTTCATAACTTCGGTCGCGTGCGTGAAACGCTCATAATACCCTCCGACCTCGCTATTCACTCCAAGACGCGAATTATCCTCACTCTCATCGGAAGCGGGGAACATAGCTAACACTTCGTAGCAAACGTTGATCTAGCTTTTTACGAGGCCTCGAGGCTCCGACGAGGCCAACATGTCTCTCCAATCAGGCGTTGCAGACATGTAGTGGCGTTCTGATCGCACCTCGAACTCTGCCGCAAGATCCTCCACTGGCATTTCAATTGGTATAATGTGGCGCTAACCGGTGCAGACCGGCAAAACCACATCAGACAAGGCTTCCGTGCGCCATGTCAGACAGTCCACTACTGGAGGCGATATTCGCGCCAACTAAACACTTGCGAATAAAACGAACCCTTCGTATTGACTTTGGGTGCGAAGACGAGATCTCAAAGGACTACAGCAGGCCCGGTCACTTCACACTCTATACAGTCGGCAACCCGGACCCCAGGAGGAGTGCCTGGCATGGTCCATATTCCTCCGTTACGTCATTAAAAGAGAGGTACGCTCGACTGGCCAGTCATTGATGCCAAATATCGAGGTAGACATCGATTCCAATCAACTGTTCAATATGACAGCGAACCTCCGACTGACTCCGTCCTTCTTCACTGCAGGACGAGGCCCACAGGAAGGCCCTTTCATTGACTTGCTCACCGAGGCCCAACCACAAAAGACAGCACATGTGAGATGCATGGACTCCTACCGGCACTTTATGCGCCGGCGAGATGTCCTCTTGAAGCCTCTTGGAATGGCGCGTACGACTCTGGGCGATGGCGTGAATGTGTATAAAAGCGAGAGCTACAACGGCTGAACCGGACAGACCTGGTCACTTCTCGAGCCTCAGTAAGCTATTCACACCACGCCTCGGGGACATTCACTCAGAGCTCACCCTCATCGATTTCCAGTTCGTGAACAATCCAGCTCCATTCCTGCCTTTAATATCCCCTTCTCTCGCATCAAATCGCACAGTATGGACCGTCCGTCTTCTCCGCATTCTCGTATCGCCTTGTTGACATGGGCCGTCCCGCGATAATCTCGCAGATGGCAACGGGCCCAATCATCGTCGTCAACAACTCCACCGCCTCCGTTCACGCCTTCGTGTCCAAGTACAACACCCCGAACGGCAATGAATCCTGGTACCTCATACCCGCCGGCGTAGCTCAGTCCTGGTCCCGCAACGACTGGGAGCTCGTCGCCTTCAAGAACGCCGCCGACACGAGCCGCGCTGGGGTTTACGTCCAGGTCGACACGACTGTCATCTACAACAGCCTTAGCCACCTCATCGTGGCCTGACCGGCTTTCGAACCAAACCCAAGGCTTCCGAAGAAAGATGTAGGTTGATCTATGTTGGGCGCTGAAGAGGCACGACGGTGTAGGCTGGGTCAGACATGATTTGGATATTAGAGGTGTTAGGACATCGGGGATCGTACAATAACGAGTCTGTTCCAACTTCCGAGTCAACATTTACCTCCGCCCTGAGGTTATCCATCATGCCATGTGTATGCAGCAGACTTCACTTACGGTGCTAAGCGCCGTGGCTTAATCACTCCGCCCGACGGCGCAAACCGGAAACCGCCTCTCGGGCGCCTCAGGCTACCTTGTCGCGAACGGTTATGAGTCTCCAAGCCAAGCTCTTCAACATTCAAATACTGAATTCTTAATCCTTATCACCACCCGGCACCTTCGCGATTCTGGAGTCTTGCAATAGCAGCGGTCTCGCGAAACCGCTCAAAGTAGTGTAAACCGCGTGGTTGGGGATTGTCCAGCTGGGCGTGTATCTATACGGCGGATCCCAAGTTTCACGTATCACATCTCTTCCGTCGTGATTCGGTCCTCCACGTAAGTTATCAACACATACCTATTGCATTATGCTCAAACATAACCTCGCCGCGGATGCCGTCGTTCGTTCAATCTAGTGTGTGTAGTGCGGTTATGTCCCTTCCGCGCTCCATTGCTTTTTTCATGTTATTCACGTAATCTTCACACTCGCAGGATGTATATGCGTGCATATCGTGCTTTCAGCTATGTATGGCGCTTCGAAAGTCGCAATATCCGGCTTTCATCCAATAATCATGGAGACGCACGAACGCTCAGATACTGACATATCTACCGCAGAACTACCGCAGTTCCTGTCTTCATTGTGTACGCAAAGCATCCGCAAGCCCGCTCGAAGTGATTACCGGACACCGTCGCGGCCACCACGATGCCCTTGGGAGGAGCGAATAGCCGGGGTAACGCAGTACCCGCTGCCCCCGCATGCTACTGCGCCTTCATGTGGTAGGTAGCTATGTCTGATTAGGCAACTAATGCGGGTAATATCGTGCCGACCGCGCCTCTTCCATACCGCAAGATCCTTACCGCATAACGCGACACTAACCACACAAACCACACCGGATGCATAGGCCCACGATGAAGAGACCTTCCGTTCATTGTAGCGGACGGAAGCAGTACCGCGGCTTAGTATGCGAGCTCGCTGACCAGAATATGCAAGAATCGCTGCAAGCCTCCTTCGGAGCGCCGGGCCAGGTATAAAGACTCTACGCTGCATAGACCAAGTAAATTAACCCTGGTTGTCTTACGCTCAGTATGTGCAGCACTCCGTGGCACCCGGTATCAGACACTCACTTGCACTCGTCTAGTCGACAAGCAATTGGTCCCATTATCTATATCAGGTCTCAATTTTTCCTCGAGTCGTACAGACAACGGTGCGTCATAGTGCCTTTTACGCCTTTGAGTCGCCTTCCTTCCGTCGCTTACCCATCTTGTCCTCTGTTCATAGATGTCAGTGTCAGGCCGATTCTACGTCGTCAATAACTCCAGTGCCCCGGTCTCCGTGTTCATATCCAAGTATAGCAACCCAGACGGCTCCGACGCATGGTACTCCATATCCCCCGGCAAGAGGGATGCCTGGGAGCGCAACAACTGGGAGCTTATCGCGTTCACGATTGGGAACGACGACCGTGCTGGGGTGTACGTCAAAGTCAACAAGACCGTCGTCTACAACAGCCTCACCGACATCGTCGTCGGCAATTGATTGAAGGTCTCGACGTCTTTCCGAGTAGTGATTGGCATGGAGTGTATACGATTATAGGGGGTATGAGTAGGATGTAGGCTAGTAGTAGTTGGCGAATGTGTATCGAATGTGTATGACAGACATTGAAAGCAGGCGATAGATGTAGGATGCATCGGCCATGATGGGTTTGGCAACATCGCACGCCTGAGCCCCGAGGATGCCAGTGGGCGCCGGTGGACACCTCGGATGCTTTTTGCGAGCGCATGAGATCCCTCCTCCGAAGGCCTGGGATTATTATTACCACCAACCCCGCCGGTATGCGTACCTTGGCCATCATCTTTAACTCTCTCCGTGCCCTGAAAGGAAGCGGGGGTGCAGCTTTTTCCCATGTTCATGTCATCTCGAGCGTGGTTCTCCTAGTCCTCCGGGGTTGGATTCGACCTCCATGACTCGAGATCCAAAGGTCGCAATATTCGGTTGTCATCGGCCAGAAGCATGTCGAGCATGCATCTGACTGTGCCCGGCATCCCGCAGAAGTACCACTATTCCAAGGTCGACTGCGTACGCGAAGCATCCGTAAGTCCACTCGGCAATGCCAATCACCGGACACCTTGCTACCTAAGACTTCGCAGCAAATGTTGCTCTAGTTGCAGAAAGCGGTCGAAATTGTCCAAGTTTCTGATCATGCGTCGAGTTTAGGGAGCGCTGATCCTGTCACACCTCTTCTATGCTACAGGATCCTCAATTTGTATAGTACGGCTCTAAGTTAGCTAACCACAACGGATAGATGGGACCACAATAGACAAACCTTCTGGTCATCCTGTCGGTCGGTTGCAGTACCGAAGAGCAGTGTGCAGGCCGTCTAGTCCAGTCGCGTATGGCCGGCCCGGGCGTCCTTCAAGTTCATCGTCTTGAGGTAAACGTATAAAGACGAGTTCTCTTCAGGCTGAGGAAATCAGTCTCGGACAACGTCTCACACTTGGTATGTTCACCTTACTACGACCAGAGGCGTCCAACAGCTTCTGAACCAGCCTAGTCGGCAGACAGCCAGCTCAGTTTTCATCCGCGCACGCCGGTTACATACGACACCCTCTCAACCAATTAAACAGTTAGCTCACCATATCGTCGACGTCTTACATTTCCTATCAACTGACATCCCTTGTTCTCCGTTCAGAGATGTCAGGCCGATTCGTCGTCGTCAACAACTCGAGCGCCCCCGTCTACGCGTTCGTCTCCAAGTACAGCTACGCGCAGGGCTCCGATGCYTGGTACTCCATCCCCGCCGGCGCGGCCGACGTTTGGGCGCGAGACAACTGGGAGCTCATTGCGTTCACGATTGGGGACGACAACCGCGCTGGGGTGTACGTCAAAGTCAACAAGACCGTCATTTACAACAGCATCAGCGACCTCGTCATCGTCAACTGAGGCTCTCGGAGTCCAAGACATTGGAAGAGCGGTTGGCGTAGTGTCCGTCGTACGAACTGTGTAGAATGTATCAGCCCATTGTGAATCAGATCTGGATGGCTTGAAGGCCCAATTCGCGCAAACCCAGAATTGTGTCCGATGAATTCAGGTCTAGGGCCCATTCATCGAGCACATCATTCGGAGCACATACTGCACGTCCCATCCGCTGGGAGGTAGAGGAGGGGAGGTAGCGCGTCAGTAAAATGAGGTGCTGAAGCAAGATAACTCGTAGAAAAGTAAAAGAAGTACGCCTAAACACCATCCACTTGATTCATGAGACATCAACATTGTGGTCTCATCTGGAGARTTTGACACTCAAGAGCGGGCTATGACAAGTAGCCTGTTCGGTGTCAAGACATAGAGACTCGCTGGATTCAACGGCGGAGTCGCGAGACCATTGTGCCAGCGAAGTGAAAGGCGGGCTCACGTGCAGAGAAGCTTGACATGTTGCAGAGAACTCCGACCAACCGGAGGCTTGCTAGAGAACATGTCAAACGGGCATTTATTCCAATCAAGTGCTCGACATGACACAAGTGCTCTGATCGCGTTCATTACCAGTATATTGTCGCATGACTCGGAGACTCACCGACAGGTTTTATGCCGACTTGCGTGATCCGGYGTCGACCACAAAGAGACAGCGCGTACACAAGAGWTGTATGTTCCAGTCGACGTAGTGCAGGGAATATTTGCGGCATCGAGTAGCCGTTGYCGACATRCGCGTCCAAACTCCCTTGGGGTGGCCAGCTGGGCTCTCTGTGTGACGCCGTGGACAGGTATAAAAGAGGGAGCTCCGTAGGCTGAGCGAACCAGACCTGGGCATCTTGCGAACTCAGTAAGCCGTCTTCATCCCTACTCGCGACAGTCACTCACTTGTATCACCACTCTAGTTCGTGCACGACCAGTCACCTTCTCCTATTTGATMAATCCTCTCCTGCAAGAAACAAACCATACAGTACGGATATGGGCCATCCTGTSGCACGCCAGRCTCGCCTTGCTGACASGASYCWTACTGCGCTCGTTACYCACAGATGTCGGGCAAGATCATCATCGTCAACAACTCCACCTCCCCCGTCTCYGCGTTCGTGTCCAAGTACAACACGCCGAACGGYTCCGACGCCTGGTACGTAGTCCCTGCCGGCGAGGCCGAGACTTGGCACCGTAACGGCTGGGAACTCGTCGCCTTCAAGAACGCCGCCGACACCAACCGTGCTGGGGTGTACGTCCAGGTCGACAAGACGGTCATCTTCAACACTCTCGGACACCTCGTGGTGAATTGAAGGAGCGTGGTAGAGGCGGCCAAGCTGGGTCTATGGTATGGACCGATGGGATGTCGGTTTGCGTAGCTGTTATAGACGCGGGGAARGGGGGGGGGGTTGTCAGTAATTGAGCTGATTTGTTAGCGGGCTTCCGTAATGAGATTGTCCTCACCAAAGTGTTCACATCGTTTCCGGGGCCATACATGGTCCTCAGAGGTAGACACATATCGGTATGAATGCTCCACAGCAACTTCCAWAGGCATAGACCCCCAGCCTCTGATGAGCGTGAAACAGCTTAGCAGAGCGCTACACAAGCGCATACACCGACAAACAACTTGGCCGTCCAGTGCCTACCGTCAAAAGGCCACACTGATGCGAATATGGACCAGGACTCTTACAAGCGATATGTTCGCTCACTTCGCGCCAAGAGCGGCTGTACCGGTATTGATGCCTGGATAAAATGCCTATCAGCTTTGAATAGTCCAGGATAGGGTGAACTCCGTGCACTCACCTTACACACTAGCATGCAACGTACAAGTACTCACCGAACTTTCGACATGGTATCGCTTCACTATGTCAGCCGCATCTGTGATCACACAACGCCAAGGCAGAGGGACTAAAATGGATGGGATATGTACGAACGGACAAAACGAATGCCGACATCAAGATCGTCACAAGACAGGCGGGGCGCAGAGGATGGACAAACAACAACAGCAACATGGCAGCACAACAAACGGCAGCAACACTGAGAGCGAAACGACTGACCCACTCCCAACAAAACACCAAACGGCCCAGATCATCATCGCCCCCACCACGAGTGACGACGAGGACACGACGAAAAACCCTACATCCCATTCAGCAAAGATTTTTGTACTTTTGTTTCCACCCACGAGCTACACGACGTCCCTGACCACACACGCCTCACGCAATCACTGCTTCGGCGGGGGACCACCACGRCCCCGACCAGGGCCTCCACGACCCCTGAAACCACCACGACCGCGGTCGCCGTTCATGGGTGCGCCACCACGCTGGCCGGGACGCTCACCGCGCTCCTTGCGGGTCTCGACGGTGATGCGCGCCTGGCCAGCGCCGCCATCGGTCTCAATGCGGATGCCACCTTCGCCACCCTGCGGAATGGGCAGGGACGCGATGATAGCACGGCGTGCAGCCTCCTGCTGTTGGAACTCGAGGAATGCACACGCCTTGCTCCGCACGATCTCAAGCTCCTTGACCGGCCCAAAGCGCGTAGTAAGGACTGCCCGGAGAGTAGTGTCGGAAATGTTCTCTGTCACGCCCTGCGATTGACAGTCAGTACGATACATTAGCAAATACGCATAATGAATCGCATACCTTCACAAAACATTGCGGCGTCTGAATGTTCTGAGCCGCAACGAGGGCAGGGTGAGGTCCTTGTCCTTGCAGAGGGCGCGCCGTGACGTGGGGTGCAGGCGACTGAGGACCGCTTAATGGAGCAGGAGACGCGCTACTTGGTGCTGGTGCCTCGCTGGTACCCCGTGATTGGCTTGCAACGGCGGTGCCCCAGCTCTTCGCTCCAGTAGCCGCCAACGAGGCCCAAGTCTTAGGTGCCGATGGTGCGGGGGCAGCGGGGGCGGGAGCCGGAGCGGAAANTCGGTTGCTGGGGTTGCTGAGGTTGCTGCGGCTGCTGCGGTGGTTGAGCCTGCTGGGCAGGAGCTGGGGGAGCAGGGGAAGGAGCAAGAGTTTGATGAGG